>JADRCD010213378.1:0-38196 GCA_019843815.1 Montemys delectorum
ACACACACACACACACACACACATACACACAAACACACAGATACACACTATAGATGTAGAAAAATTTAAACTATAATATATAAGTAAAAGACCAGTAAGACAAAAAAAATTGCCAAAACACAGTAAGACAAAAAAAGTCTACAAAGCTATTGTTAATTTTGTGTTTGTCAATTATTGTTAGGCAACTATCTTTAAGCATAGTTAATATACTTGATAATATCATATAATTAACATCTTTAGTCATAATTAGCAGACATTATAATGGTATAATTGTTAACTTAAATTAAATTGAACTTGAGGTTCTGTCACATGTAGATATAGTAAGTTAGTTAACACACATAGTTTCAATTCCCCATGTGTTTAGTATCTGTATTTTAGCTAATTTTGATGAGTTAATGTGTTAATAATTTAAAGTAGAGAATCATTATCTTTGTTGAGATGTGTGACCTCAAGTACTGCTTTTAGTACCATTGCCATTTTGCACGGAACCCATGCTGCCACTCTCTTTTAAGGCATCACATTTTTTAGTATAATTTTTAGCATATGCACTTTATTTGCTTGTATTAAATTATACTGAAAGCAAGTTTATCTGCTTTGCTATGACTTAAAGCATGGGGTTCAAGTTACAAAAGGCTAAAAACATAGGTAAGAAACATTATACTGGTTTTGTTTGTTTGGCCTTTGTTTTATTTTTTGTTTTTATGTTTCTTTGTGGTGTTTTGTTATGTTTTGTTTTGTGTTTGTTTGTTTTTGATGTGCTGGAAAGTAGATCACAACGGGGAAAATGAACCATCTGTTTTAGCTTTCAGATTATGAGAGCAAGAGGTTATAATGACAACATGAACAAAATCCATGACTTCAAGAAGCAGTATTTCTTTATATCACAATTTCTATGTTTGTCATGACATGAAATTTGGGAGAAGCTGATTTAGTGAAACTGATGTCATTTAGAGGAAGTGATTGAAAATACTTGGTATTTGCATATTTTGGGTCACCATCATGACACGGCAGTTTCAACTGTGGTGATGTGGACTGTCTTGGGATAATGATTTTTTTTTTTTTTTGGTTACTCTTCCCTAAAATTTGAGAGTTGTAATAAAAGGTTGTTAAAAACAACACAGAATCAATTCCTTTAGTTGAGATATTACATTCTGGGGTTATATTACTAAAATTTCCAAACATTTCACGTTCTTGGTAAAATTACTGATTAACTAATAATTACTAAACTCACATAATGAGTTTATGACCCAGTCTACATAACCATAACACATAATGAATACATAAACCAGAAATACCACCTTACTAATGAGAATCTTTGTCAGTGATTATATCTTTAATAAAGAGAGTAAGCTATTTTCTACTTTTAGTACTCCATGTAGCACACTAGAGTGTTCAGTGTGTTGTTTCTTTAGTGCTATTTTAAAAGTAAATATCTGCTCGAAATGGAATATTCTATGAGAAATTATTTGTGAATTAGATGATAACTTGAGACATCAAGTCCCCTAAATTGGTGAAAAGTGGAAGTGACAGATAGAAGAGGGCCTCCTTCTTTTCCTAGCCTATATTTGCTATTCTGTGTGATCAGTGACTTTATATCAGCTTAAATTCTTAGACTGTTTGCTGTTGTCCTGTGTTTCTTTTCCCTTTCTCAATTAACCCACTTGACTAATGTATTGAATGTTTTGATTTTGCAAGTAGCAACTAACATACTGCTTGAGGTACCACACTCATTTATATTATCTCTTCCAGTGTAGGTTTTTAAGATGATATATGTGGCATAGAATGACAATTCCTACATTTCAGCTTTAGTGATTTATTTTCAAAGTCTCACCATTAGGTATGAGAAAGATTATTTCTCAGTGCTACCAGGAGAGAGGTGAACCATGGATTTCTCTCTATGAGAGAAATATGTCAACATGAACTGCTTATTTATGCTCAGGGACTCCATAGAGAATTCCCTGATGAAATAAATCAATAAAAGTGAAGACAGTATTCAAAATTATTGGCGTTACTGAGAATTTCCACTACTATTTTCTAACAGGAACTTAATAGCAGTTCTATCTGATAAGTATTTAAAATCTGTTTTATAATTAATAAACTGAACCTCAATGAAATTGAGACAAATACCTAACTTTAAAACTGAACAAGAGTAACTAATTGCCTAAGATCTGTTTAAGTCTATAGTCTGAAATATAACCAGTATATACTGCCCACAAGGCCATTATTCATGAGGCTCCAATAGATTATGGCTTCATTTTGTACAACTGAATCTAGAAGGAGTCTGCCAAGCTCTATCATGTATCATCTTTCCTGAAGAATTGATATTTGTGATTATAATCCTGCTCTCACTAGATAAGCCTGCTCATCCTTATTTGAAAACTGCAACAATAATATACCTTCATATATCTCATTGTCTTGTCTTATGTTATCTTTGCAATTAACCCCTTTACATCATCTAACTTGATGCATGCTTTCTAGTGAGTTTTGGGTATCTAAAACTGGATTTTTGATTATGTTTTCATTCACTTTGAATTATTTGACTACTGATAGAGGCTCAGGGTACAGATTGTTAATCAGTAAGGGAAATATTGCTATGCCAGGAGCCATCTAAGACAAGATAAAAACTACCAGGTGATCTTACTGAGATGGGTCTGCCTTAGATGAAAATTTATGATGGATTTACTCCTGCAGGTAAGGCCCAAAAGAATTTCATTTTAGGAAAGATTCCTGTTATTAATATGCTTTCCTGTCATTATTATACATACATACACATACATGCATACACTATATATATGTATATCAAATACATATATATATACATATGTATATATAATATATATATATATATATATCAAATACCTACTCTTTTGAGCAGATTTCTACAGAACAACAAAGATGTATTGTCTTGTAGTGATGCTATACAAATAGATGATTTCTTAATTCTTAAAGAATATCCTACAATAATCCCTAAAATTATAGTAATTGTTAAGTTCTTTTTTGTTATTGTTGTTTTAAGAATTCTTTTTTAAAAATTTTAATTGGGTATTTTCTTTATTTGTGTTTTAAATATTAACCTTTTTTCCAATCCCCTCCCCAGGAACCCCCTCTCACATCCCTCCTCCCCCTGCTTCTGTGAGAATGTTCCCCTATCCACCCACTCCTGCCTCCACACCCTGGCATTCCCCTACTCTGGGGCATCAAGCCTTCACAGGACCAAGGGCCTCTCCTCTTATTGATACCCAACATGGCCATCCTCTGCTACATATGCTACTGGAGCCATGAGTCCCTCCATATGTACTCTTTAGTTGGTGGGATCTCTGTGGGGTCTGGTTAGTTGATATCATTCTTCTTCCTATGAGTTGGAAACTCCTTCAGCTCCTTCAGTCCTTTCTGTAACTTCTCCATTGGTGATCCCATGTTTAGTCCAACTGTTGGCTAGGAGCATCTGCCTCTGTATTTGTTAGATTCTGGCAGAACCTCTCAGGATACAGATATATCAGGCTTTTTCTAGCAAGCACTTTTTGGCATCCACAATAGTGACTGTATATGGGATGGATACCCAGGTGGGGCAGTCTGTCTCTGGATGGCCTTTGCTTCAGTCTCTGCTGTACACTTTGTGTCCATATTTCCTCCCTTGAGTATTTTGTTCCCCTTTCTAAGAAAGACTGAAGCATCCACACTTTGGTCTTCATTCTTCTTCTGCTTCATGAGGTCTGTGTTTGTACCTTGGCTAGTTGGAGTTTTGTGACAATATCAGCTTATCAGTGAGTGCATACCATGTGTATTCTTTTGTGACTGGGTTACTTCACTCATGATGATATTTTCTAGTTCTATCCATTTGCCTAAGAATTTCATGAAGTCATTGTTTTAAATAGCTGAGTAGTACTCAAGGCTGGACATGACAACCCAGTAGGGGAAAAGGATTTCACAAGAAGGTAAAAGATTCAGGGACAGTCTCCATTCTCACTGCCAAGATTCCCACAATAACAAACTACTCAGTCATAATGTATATTCAGAGTAACTTGATCAGATCACTACAGGCTCTCTGACCTCTGTGAGCAGCCTTAAGTGAAGGACAGTTGATTCTGTGGTCCATGATCTTGTGTTATCTTCATGTTTCTGACTCCTTGTGTTCCTTCATTCTTTCCTCTGCCTATTTTATAAGACTCTTCAAGCTTCTTCTAGTGTTTGGCTGTGGAATTCTGCATCTGCTTCTATCAGTTGCTGGATGAAGTGTCTCTGATCTCTTTGATAATAACTCTGCTAGGTTCAGGTCTCAGAATATTCTGCAGGCAAGACAAACTATGAATCAAAGGTTTTGTGGTTAGCTTCTGTCTGCAAGCATGACAGAGTATTATTAATAGTGTTGGAGATTGCTGCTTACTCATGAAATGGGTCTCAGGTTAGGCTGGTTAATGGTTGCTCATTTCTTTATTCTCTGCTCCAACTTTGTCCCTGAATTCCTTTTAGATAGGATAAATTTGGGGTGGAATGTTTTGTGGCTGGATCGGTATCCTTATCCCACCACTGTGATTCCTAATTGGCTACAGGAAGTGGAATCTTCAGGTTCCATATCCCTACTGGTGCCTAGTATAACTGTACTCTGAGAAGCACAACCCAGCAGCTGACTGAAAGAGATGCAGACACCCACAACTAAACATGGAACTGAGATAGATCTCTTACAGAAGAGTTGAGGGGAGGACTGAAAGCCCTGAAGTGGTTAGGAACTCCACAGAAAATACAATGGAGTCAACTAACCTGGATGAGTTCTCAGTGACTGAGTCACAAACCAAAAAGTATACTAAGTCCCTGACAAATGTATAGCAGAAGTGCAACTCAATCACTGTGTGGTTCCCCAACAACTGGAGAAGAGACCCGTCCCTAAAGCTGTTGCCTGACTGGAATCTATTCCTGAACAGGGCTGCTTTTTCTGGTCTCAGTGGGTGATGATTTCCTGGAAAGACTAAAGGAACTGTGGGGGGTATGCCCCGGTTGGGGTACCACCCTCTCAGAGGAGAAGCGGAGAGTGTATGGGAGAGAGACTCTATGAGGGGCAACTGGGAGGGGTGCAGTATTTGGGATGTAAATACATAAGTAAGTAAATAAATAAGGTTTCTTGGCTGGGTTGTTGTCCCTATCCCTCTACTTGAGGCCTTGCCTGGCTACAGAAGATGGTCAATTCAGGCCCCATGTCCTCTATTACTGGGAGTCTTTGCTTGGGTTATTCTTATAGATCTTGTGGAGTTTCCATTGCACTAGATTTCCACGTAGCCCATAGATGGCTTCCATTTCCAGTTTTTTTTTTCTCCTAGTATTTCTTCCTCCACATTCACTACACCTGATTCCCCGTTTCCATCCTTACCCACTCACAGTCCACCCTCAAAACCTATTCTATTTTTCCCTCCCAGAGAGGTCTTGTGTCCTGTCCTTCTCACTCTCTTTGAGACTTAGCCTTTCTGGGTCTGTGGTCCTGGACCATAATATGATTGTCATTTAATTTACAGATAATATCTACTTATAAGTGAGTATGCACCATGGTTGTCTTTCTTGATATGGGTTGCTTTGTGACAGAGTATGTAGTTTTTTTTTGTTTGTTTGTTTGTTTTTTGTTTTGTTTTGTTTTGTTTTGTTTTTTGAGAATGTTCCATGAGATTCTAGGAAAAAGTTATATTGTTTTGTGTTTGGATGATATGTTCTGCAGATATCTGTTAGGTCCATTTGTTTGATTATGTCCATTAGCTCCATTATTTCTCTGTTTAGTTTTTGTCTGGATGACCCCTATTCATTGGTGAGAGTGGGGTACTAAAGGCTTACCACTGTTCGTATATTAGATGCGATGTCTGTTAAGCATTAGTAATGTTTAGTCTACAGATATGGGTCCCCTTTCATTTGGAGCATAGGTGTTCAGACCTGAAACATCATCTTGGTGGAGTGTTCTTTAAATTACTATGAAATGTCCTGCCTCATCTCTTTTTATTAACTTTGGTGTGAAGTCTATTTTGTTACATATTAGAAAAGCTACAACAGCTTACTACTTGGGTGCATTGGCTTTGAAAACCTTTTCCCAGTCTTTACTCTGGTAATGTGTATCTTTGATGTTGAGGTGTGTTTCTAGTGTGTAGCAAAAGGATGGATCCTCATTTATATCCATTCTGTTAGCTTATGTTTTTTTTATTGGATAATTCACTCAGTTGATATTGAGAGACATTAATGATAAAATTCATTCTTATAAGTAATTCTCTTGCTACTTCCTGTTATTTTGTTTTTGGTGGTTGTGGTCATGGTAGTATGTGTATGTTTTCCTTTTGGGCTGTGCTGGTGTGAGATCATATTTTGGCTGCATTTTTGTGGGTGTAGCATGTGTAGTCAATCTCCTTGAGTAGAAATTTTCCTTCTAGTATTTTATACAGGGCTGTGTGTGTGTGTGTGTGTGTGTGTGTGTGTGTGTGTGTGAAAAACCTTATTTTCCTCCATCCATGGTCATTGAAATTTTTACTGGGTTTAGTTGTCTGGGTTGGCATCTGTGGTTTTGTAGAAAATGCAAGACGAGTATCCAGACTCTTCTGTGTTTTTAGGGTCTCTGTGAGAATTTGGGTATAATTCTACTGGATCTACCATTAAATATTACTTTTTTTTTTCCTAGCAGATTTTAATCTCCTTTCTCTGTTCTGTATGTTTAGTGATTTTATTATTTTGTGCCACAGAGACTTTCTTTTTGGCCCACTCTATTTGGTGTCTGTAAACTTCTTGTACCTTTACAGGCATTTCTTTACTTAGGTTAAGAAAATTTTCTTCTATGAGATTTTTAAATATATTTTCTGGCTTTTTGTATTGGGATTCTTCTCCTTCTATTCCTATTTTTCTTATGTCAGATCTTTTCGTAGTGTCCCACATTTCCTGGATATTTTGTGGTAGGAAAATTAAAATTTTAACCTATGAGTGATGACCTCTTTGGGAAAAAAAAAGTCTGTTTTAAAGGGTCCCTTAAGATTATAGGAAAACACATGTATTTATAATATGATTCATAACAGCAACAACACTACAATTATAATATAGCAAAGAAATTAATTTTATGTTTGGCAGTCACCACAACATGAGGAATTGTATTAACATATCACAGAATTAGGAAGGTTGAGAACCACTATTTTAGACTATGCTGTGAAAAGATATGAAAAATTACTCAAGACCAGTGTCATGATCACCCTGAAAAGTTTTCTGCTTAAATGCCACATAAAAATTGCTCAAACAGATCTTAAAACTTATTGTAAGTTTCAAAGCCACTGTTTGATTTCTTTTATATTATTATGTCTTTGTTTGTCTTAATCATAGACATCTGTGGTCAAAGGAGTCATTAATTTAGGTGATAAAAAGGATCTTTATAATAAGGTAAACCAGTAGCTGGGACAAAGGATGTCCAAAATAATTCTATACATACTGTTTTCCCTAGAATTCAAAAAATTTAGAATAATAGATTTTACAGAAATTTCAAAATTTTTAAGGACACATTTGTCATTATTTCTGAAAGTGAAGCATATTTTTTCACAGTGAAATTTATAGCATATTGTAGACATTTTAAATATGCATGTGTCTGAGTAAATATGTTCTTATATAAGAACATACACTTACACTTACCTAACTGCAAAGGGAGCTATCTAGGTATTTAAGAATATGGATATATTATAAAAAAAACTTAAAGAACATGTAAGATAAAATGTTTTGTGGTAACTGGTAAGGCATGGACCTTCCAAGAATAGAGAGTGGTAAGTCACTCTAGGATTGAGAAAAGGTCCAAAGATCTCCACTGTCAGATGATGGAGTAGGTTTTCATTCTTAACTTATGATTAAAATAATAATGCTTAAATGACACATGCCTCTCTTCTTCCTACTTTTATTCAACTAACTGAATAACCTTGTGTACATGACTCTGTCCTGTCAGGAATTTTGAGTGTGATTATATATTTTTTCTTAGGCAAATTTATCTCTTGATTTTCTTTATGTTTCATCTTTGCTGCAAACTGGAAAATATTCAGTCTTTTCACCCACTACACGTATATGTGAAGTAAAATTTACGTGATTTCCCATCAACGAAATATACCTTAAGCAAAAAGAATGATTCATGGAATTAGATCACTTATATAAACCCTTGTAAAATCCTCTAGAACAATGATAGATTGTGACATGAAATGTTTTTCTTTTCCCCTTGATGACATTTTTGGGGTTAGATGAATTTAAATTTTCAAACAAGTTGCCAAAGAAGCCATTCTTTATTTATTTTTTCTCTTTGGTTTGCCAGTGCTGTATTTTTTAGGGCATATTTCTGCCTGTCTCTTCCTGCTGAACTGTCCAACTATACCATCACCTTGATTACCCAGTGTTTTGAGCCAGTGCCACAGAAGCAGAATAAATCCTTATCCTCCCATTCCCTAAACTATTGGAGTAAATAACTAAATAAACAGTATAGCTTACATGTCTGTCCCTTAACTCCAAAAAAAAAAAGAAAGAAAGAAAATAAGAAAAATAAATAAACAAAAAGAAAAGAAAGAGAGAAACAAAGAAAAGAGAAGATTAATACCACCAATACATGTAAAGTGTATTTTGAGAGGAGTTATTTCTAAAAGAAATATCAGGTCCTTAAGAGTCTGAAAAGAATGGGATTTTTGTACTTCAATTCAGATAAATTGTATTCATAACTCAACGGTATGTGTCCCATCACTGTAATTTATTCTGAAGGACTCAATCCTATTTTTTAATTATTTCTTTTATTTTTTCAAGATGATAATATTACTATGTAAGTGCCTCCTTCCATTTCTTCTCTCCAAATCTTCCCACAAGCTACACCCCGTTCTTTCCCAAACAGATGACCTATTATTTTCATTGATTGCTATTAAATGCATATATGTATATGCGTTACATATAACATACACACTCCTATATACAACCTAATTAGTCTGTATAATATTACTTCTATTACTATTTGGTACTGAACATACAATTGGTGTTCTCTTCCTCTGGGGAAAACTAATTCTTCCACTCCCAGATTTTCTTAGGCACTGCAGTTCTTTGTGTTAAATTGAGCTCTCTTTGGCTTTTGCCTGTCCACAGTAGCATTTCTGTTGTTTTCCATGTCCACCTTATGTTTAAAAAGTCATGTTGGTGAGACTTAATGGGTATAGCTTGTGGCATGACCACAAGGAGACATAAACTTAGCAAACTCACTGATTCTCTGGCTCTTATTATCTTTGTCCCTTCTTCTGCAATGATCCCTGAGCCTTCAGTTCAGATGTATTGGATCTTGGAGGAGAACAACAGCCACTTCACTAAATGAGCACAATCCGGATCTGCATTCTAAATGTTTGTTCTTATACTCACAAATAAATGTAGTCATGAAAAAGTACCCTTTTTCAAGGATATTTCTCTTTGAAGTAGAATGAGACCACTAAAGAAAACCAATATCAACAAAAAATACAGACTTGTGTGGTGTCCCAGTTTCAAGAGATACATTAATCCTACTTCTATAGGAAAAAAGAGTGCAGCAGAGCTGTCACTAGTATCCTAATTGCTAATGTTTTCTTCTGGGTGGAAGATTATTCTTTTTATGCTTGCTCCTTTACCAGATTTCACTTCCCACAGTTCCATTTTTTTTCTTTTTTCTTTTTTTTTGTAGGCCCAGGTTGCATGTCCCGGCATAGGTAGCCTTGCACCCCTCCTTCACCCTACAGAGGAGGTCATGTAGCCTGGTAGCCAGGTTAAAGTCCTCTCGCCTTATATGGTCATATGTAAAGGTACCTGGAATTTCTCCTTATGCACAAGAACCTGGAATTCCTCCTTATTCAAATGAAGCATCCCCAGAACATTGGATTAGTCCAATGTTGTACACTCACCCAGAAGCCCCTACCTACCCGCAGAAGTTTAAGTAGTCTTTGTTTCCACCTGCTTAATTGAACTATCACACTAAAGCTGTTTCCCAAGTGTCTGTTCTCACTTGAAACATGTTCAAAACTCCCTGAGGTCTCTTTCACTCCCAGCCATTCCTTGCCTCACTTTCTCTCTCAGGATCCATTGGCTACACTAGCTGGTCAGTGATGCTGCAATGGGCCAGTAAGTAGAGACTGAAGAGCAAGTTTTCTACAGACAGTAGTCTGAAAACACCAGCATTTTAAAAGTTCATAAATATTAAATGACTTTTATTATAGTACAATATCCTAATGATCATTCTTATTTTATTATTTGACACTATTACCAATCTTGTACTATGCCCAATTTGTAATACAACTTTATTGTAGTTTTGTATCTATGGAAAACAAAACAATCTAGAAAAGGCTCGGTATTGTGTTAGACATCTTTATTTTATTTTCAGTTACCTTATATGTATCAAATGATAAAAGGAAAAGAACTTTGCAGTTCTGAGTCTGTTTTATGATTAGTTTATTCTAGTGTATTGGGGACAAAACAGCTTAGCATAGTAGAGTAGGTGTCAAACAGCAAAGTTGCTTCCTTAGATGAATGTGAGAAAAAGACTATACAACATAGATGTCACACTCCCCAATTATGTAATATTTCACACTAGACTCTTTATCTTCTAGTTTCTAGTGCCATCATGATGGTTATTGATCATTTAACATGTGTACATTTTGAAAGCATTTCAGGTCTAAACCTTCAGATGATGCTAAATCTATATATTGTATTAATAAGATCAAGGATAATCTTAACTTTAGACATTTACAATAGGTCCTGGAATATATCTTTTCTGGTAAAGGAAGTATTTACTTACTTACTTACTTATTTATTAAAATTTTGAATCTTTTTATAGAAATTCATTAAGCAAGAAAAAACAATCATCTGTTGACCTTATGTTTCAAATTTGTGTTTCAAAATTGAGTTTCTTCTCTATGAAATAAATTCTCTTGAATTGAAAGAGTTCTTATTGCTCCCTCTGAAAAGCTATCTTTCTCTTTTTTGAAATTCCTCTTATTTAGGGAGAAATAATGAACACAGAGAAGTCTGGAACCTTTCTAAGACACAGAACCACTAATTATAGCTTTCCTTGAAACAGAACATGGGGTGGCTGTCTAGCAATTAGCAAAGGTCTTTCCTTTCTGCCCCTAAATTTCACTGCTTTTCTGTACCTCAGTGTACTCCATTAATTCCTCAGTAATAAATGATTGATAGTGTCTTAATGTGCCATTAATTAAACCCAGTCTATGCCCTCTATGTGCTTTATTATTTTACACCTTAATTTATTGATTAATTCTTACTCACCCTTTAAGATGTATCTGGCAAATGACTATTCCTGAAACACCTCCTCTCTCTGTGATCTGAATAAACCCCGAATTTTCTCTTGCAATGCTGATACCAATTTGCTATATTGTGCCCTGCTCAAGCTACGTGACTTTCTATCAAACCTTTCAGAGTACATAACCTCTATCTTATTTTTTTGTTAAAACAATTACTAAAAGTGACTCTCAGATAAAACTTTAATGTATTAATATGTTTCTGAATAAATTACATGTTACTGAATATGTTAATTACAGGACTAAAAGATTTGATTTCATATGACACTTCCAAGTTTTGTTAGGAGCTGCTTAGTAAATGTGTTAAAAAAAGGATTAGGCACTGGGCGGCGGTGGTGGCGCCTGCCTTTAATCCCAGCATTTGGGAGGCAGAGGCAGGAGGATTTCTGAGTTTGAGGCCAGCCTGGCTTACAGAGTGAGTTCCAGGACAGCCAGGGCTATATAGAGAAACCCTGTCTCAAGGAAAAATAAAAAAATAAAAAGAGGGTTAGGAATTGCAGTCAAAATGAAGCTCCTTATCCCAGTGTCATTCTTCAGTTAACTCCACCATGTTTCTGAGTTGGAGTTTATGAAACAGTAACTACTGTATCTGCCACTCAAACACTTGTGCTACCCACACAATAAGATATCAGCTGTCTCTTCTCACTAAAATGTAAAGCACTTCCCTGATTACTTCTCAAGAAAAGATAGCATCACTTGTATATGTCTGTTCATCATACAATATTTACAAGAAACAAATATATATACTATGGTATATACTATGTTATTTATGCTATTTACTATGCTATCATTACATGTTCACTGACTATGCTTTTGGGATACTCAGAACATTATATTTCAACCTCCATTGTTAAGATTCAAGGCCCATTTTGGTCATCAGTAGCTATTTAGCTTCTGAGTTATGAACCAGTTTATGATAAGGAAGGAGAGAAAAGACCTGTGTAGAAAGATGCCTTCTATGGTATTTACGTGCATTTGTGTGTAAGAAAACTGTGCATAGAAGATCCATAAATTCCAAATTAGAAGATAACACAGAGTACACAAAGATTCTTATGTAGTTTTATTTGGACTTTGGTTTTCTTACTAACAAATTTAGGAGCTTGATTTCATATTTTCTGAGAAAAATTTTGTTATCCCAACTACCTACTTATGTGATCCATCTTTAAAATTGTTCTCAATTTTAAATATTATTGTTTGATCCATTCGTTTATTTAATGTTTAGGCTGAAAACAAAAACAAGAGGAAAGAATATCATTTGTGTTACACAAATTATAATAGGTTGTATAGTCATTCCACGTTTATTGTTCAATAGCATATCTCTAATACCCTTTTTTGGGGGGTAGAAAGTTTATTTCATTGTACAGCTTGTCCATCATCCAGTGACGTAAGGGAGGGATCTGGAAGCAAAATGTTTATGGCTTGCACTCTGTGGTCTGCACAGCTTCCTTTATTTTTTTATTTTTTATTTTTAGATATTTTCTTTATTTACATTTCAAATGTTATTCCTTTTTCTATTTTCCCCTCAGGAAACCCCTTATCTCACCCCACCCCCCAGCCCTGCATCTAAGAATTTGTTCTCCCACCCCTGCTTCTATGACTTTATTCCCCGACCCACTCTGCCTTCCCCCAATTCCCCTACACTGGGGCATTGGGCCTTCACAGGATCAAGGCCCTCTCTTCCCATTAATGTTCAACAAGGCCATCGTCTGCTACATATGCGACTGGAGCCATGGGTCCCCCCATGTGTACTCTGGTTCGTGGTTTAGTTCCTGGGAGCTCTGGGAGGTCTGATTGGTTGCTATTGTTGTTCGTCATACCCTTTTTTAACTTGTGTTAAATTGAAATAGTGAGAAAATGTATTAGGATTTCTACCTAAACCTTTCTTAAGTGCTCTGTTTTCTATATAATAGGATATCTTTTTATAGAAAATTGAAATAGAGTTTTAAACTGGCTTCATTATGAACATACTATAAAATGTAAGTACGTCTATTCTGAATGTATTACAATATCTAAGTGGGTTTTTATGTGTTTGCAGTAGAGCCTAAATGTTTTCCACAATTTAAAACCTATGTTCGAGCATATTCCTAAACCTGTCATTTATATATGATACATAATGTTGCTGTAACATCCTGAAGGTGCTTACAACTAAGAAAGTAAAGGGTAAATGCTTATGTGATTATGTTTACAGTGCATTACATACATACATGAGCACAAACACATGAATATGTGTGCATGTGTGCACACACACACAACACATACAACATATACACATATGTACACACACACACACACACACACACACACACATACATATACACATAAAGGTATGGAAACAAGTAAGTAACTATGGTTTGAAACAGCACCAGTATCTATAACTTGTTCTTCACTAGCTATGTTTTCATTTATTAACTGTAACTTTGGAAATTATTATTTTTATGATCTTTTAAGCCCTCAAATAATACTTTATTTTATTATTAGATATTTTCTTTATTTACATTTCAAATGATATCCCTTTTCCCAGTTTCCCCTCTGAAAAATAACTCTGTTCCCTCCCTGCTCACCAACCCACCCTCTCCTGCTTCCTAGCCCTGGTGTTCCCCTACACTGGGGCATAGAGCCTTCATAGGACCAATGGCTTCTCTCCCTTTGATGACCGACTAGGCCATCTTCTGCTACATATGCAGCTGGAGCAATGATGGTGGTTTAGTCCATGGGAGCTCTAAGGGTAATATTATTAAATTCTTAAACGTTTAATAGGCAGCTTTCAGTTGGGGATGGAAACTCCAGTTCATTGTGATTCTTTATATTATTCTTAACTGAATTTTCCAGGACTATGGTAGAATGTTGTCCCTCCTGCCATCCAGAAAGTATGCAACATTATGGAATGATAGGAATAGCATTGCATAATATAGCATATGGTAGATTCACCACAGAGCCATGCACTAATTATAATTGTAGTCTACGGTAATATGTAGCAACAGAGAATTGGAAACAACAATGAAATCAGAAATTTGTTCATTAATCTCTCTCCTACCCCAATGATTACCCTGTGTATCAATAGTATTTCCTCATAACAAAGAATAACAATCAGACAACTTGTTTACAAAATCTAATTTGACACATATATTGTGTTGCTGGTTTTGTTATTTCACTAAAGTTTACTATAAAATGATCAGTCTTTAAAATGGTGACACATACTGATAATTTGTCTTTCAACCACCTTAACATTGCTAAAATTCAGGGGAAAAACATAGTTAAAGATCTACAGATTGCTATTCTGTAAAGCATTGATATAAAACTGTCCCCCTTAACTCAGGATTCTAATAGTCTTCAAATTGCAGTCTTACCCAATCTATCTTGGCTGCAGATGAGAATGGGAACTAAAAACTAGTGTTTCAATCAGACACCATGTCAGCTTTGAGTTGTTGGATATAAGTCAAGGCTCTCTAGGAAACATGTTAATAAATTAACTGGGCATTACTCATCCTGGAATTTTGAAACAGGAAAATCATGAAGAGATCCAGGGTCACAGATGCAGCTTACACGTTTTTATAGGAAGCTACATCATTTTTTATTCCTGCTCTACAACCTGACAGTAAGTTTAGCCTCTGCCAATCATTTTTTTCCCTTGCCATTGAGGGTAAACTCTTCAGAGAATAGCTGGAGCACTCACAGAGGAGGAAAGAAAGTAGTGTTCTCAAGATGCTGGGAAAGGAGAATAAATATCCCTGTGGATGTGCAGTCAGAAGTTGAAATAATATACACAACCACATAGAATGAAAAGAACCAGACTTCTGCCCCTATCATAACTAGACTGTGCATTTAGACTTCTTTCTTCTTATAGATGAAAATGTATAGGAAGAAGATAACTATGGGTTGTCAGTTCTTTCCTGAGGCTCAATTTCTTTTCTTCAATTAGATATATCTTTAATTTTTGGAGGATTGTCACTTCATTTTTATATCTCTTAATTTTAAAATATTTTAATTCAGACAGAATAATGTAAATATAATAATAATAATAATAATAATAATAATAATAATAATAATAATAAATCCTCCTTACTCAGCTTTCCTCAGTTTTAACATATTTCCAAAACATAGGATAATGTCAAAATCATAGGCATTCTAATCGCTTCCTAGTTTGTTTTCCATGACATATTCTTCTCCTGCCCACACACAATTTATATGAACAAAATGAGTATGAATCGAGATTTCTCTATTCTAAAACATAATAAATGAGTAGCACATTCTCTGCAGTACACAAACATAATATCCAAATTTTGCGAGAATTTTTGGTGTAGACATGATGCTTGAAGGAATGCTATTTAGATCTTTTAGCAAACCCTATCTGCATGGCTTGCCGTGGCTAAAGGTTCAGGGCTGGTTTTGGAGCATATCAGTCCTTAGAAAACATAAGAATGAAAGGAACAGTCTGGCCCTAACAGCTGGATAGATCCTGATTGCATTTACTTGGATTTTCCTGGTACAGAAGTTTTAGTTGTATCTTTTCTGTCATATTCACAAACACAGCCAATGCAGTTATCACATACAGAATGCTTCCAAGAAGAACTTGACAGTGATAAACAACAGAATTATTCTCTCAATGATCAATTTGTTGAGTGTATATATCACATATCACGTTAAGGCTAATTTGTTTGGAGTAATTAAAAGGATTAATAACAGAAACCAGAACGAATCAATAAAATAGAGTTAAAACATCAAATGCAATTCAGGAACAGTGGCAGTCAGTGGCATATTCATTTGCACGCAGAATGCTTGTTAACCTACATAAATAGGGTAGGTTCTTAGGAAATGCCTTTCTATTTCCTGACTTTGAGTGTTTGTTTACATGTTCTACGTCACTTACAACATTTACTGTAAGGATCATTAATTGTAATTCTGAAGAACTTCTATGCTCAACAGCAGGAAAAAAATAAACTTGCATTTATGTATTATTTACAATGTTTCTTTCTGTGGTTTTTGAGTTGTTTCTTAGCTTAACATTGTATTCACATATAAAAATGATCCAACACAAAAAAAAGTCAATGAGTTAGAAGGAAAAATAAAGGAATTTATGATTGTTTGCTCTTGTGGTCTAGTTATGAATGGAAACATAAAATAATGTTCTTGTACATAGTTCTTGTACAGTGACTCGCATCAATTTCTATGATGGCTTGGAATTTATTGGCTTTGAATAGGGACAGTACACCAATGACTTGCTCCATTGTCCCTTAGGTGTCTATCTCCTTGAGATCAGAAGTGGCATCTGCACTCATTCTCAAAGGAAGCACATGCTAAACTTGCAAACACGTGCCAGTTCAGTTTTCTGATTACTCAGATTCTTCTGGAAGAGTACAGTCTATGAAAAGCATGAGAGTAATGTTCACTGCATGTTAAGTGTTTATCAATAAATGCGTAAATAGGGATTATTGTATGACAAATGTAGGTGGCCTAGATTTTTTGAGTGATAAGGTAGTTGTGCATTGGAAATCTGCAAAGATTTGCTCACTAAACTTGAGTCTCAGTTAGGGATCCACAAGCTTTAGCTGATACCACACTTTCAACTATTAGTACAAAATTAACACATTACTGATGGCTCATCATTGCTGAGGAAGCTAATTATAGGAACTAATTTTATTGAGAGAAATTTCACTGTACAGAAATAAAATACTGGGCTGGGTTTATAAGACTAGAAATCATAAGCCTGTATGTCCAGGGAACAGGATTGATATCATTAAGTCCTGATATATATATATATATATATATATATATATATATATATATATATATATATATATGTTTTCCTTTGGTCATTAAGAAGCACTGTGCTTTGAAGCTTTGAAGAAAAGTGTGCTTTGGGCTTAGCATCCCAATAACCCATCACTAGAAAATAAAACCCTTAGGGAATCAGATGGACTCCAGGAGAGTAACATGGGTTTTCTAAGAACAAGGTACAGTGGAACTATCTCTGTAAATCAGTGTGCACAGCACACAGAGCTGAGGTGCACACTGCCAATGCTTACTCTTTTCTCTAGAAGTAGCACTTTTTACCATTATGTGAATTTATTGCCAACAAACTCTGCCACAGCTTCAGAAACTGAACTCCCATATTTATCCATAGAAGAACACGGTGATAATCTCCATCCTGTCTTCAAAGATATATTATATACAGCTTTCTACAAAAGGGAATAGATGTATTACTTCTTCTATGCTAGTTAAGCTTGGATCTTCCTGGTCTATAAAATGTCAGAGGCTATGAATTGTACTGAAATCTGCACGTGGTTCTCAGCTGGCTCTTCTGTACGCTGGGGATTTGGCTTCGAAGACAACATTCTTTTTCTGCTTGGATGCCCAGCCTGCATTTCTCATAACTTCACAAATAAAATCTTGTACTAGAGTCATGAAGATTGGCATTTTAGAGACAGGAATGCAGAACAGACAGTAATAGTTTTAACCAGAGTCTTAAGCACAGATAATACCATTCTCCCCCCTCTTAGTATGGCTATATAAAATTTGAAAATATATTCTTCAAAGTAAAAATTTCTAATGTCTTCTAACAAAAGAGAAATAACATGCTATTTTAGACTGCTGACCTATAAAGTTGGGACTGGAAAGAGAGCTCAGAGGCAGAATGCTTGCCTAGCAATCAAGAGGCCATGGGTCTAATCTTCCAGAATAAATAAATGGAATAACCTGCAGCATCAGAGAAATATGCCATCTGCTCTGCCGAGCTACATATACAGAACCCAGCTTTGTGGATATATTTAAATTATGAAATAAAGCTGAATATGATAGAAAACTTGTAAAAGTGATATATAAAACAACCATATCTGTACAGTTAATTCTAGCCTTGTTTCTATAAATAAAATCAGAAAATTTTCTAACCACTTGTAAATAGCCATAAAAATAAATACAACTATTAAACATTTTATTCCAAGGATTATATGTCAGACCACTCAAGGCTGAGTTAGAAGGAGACAGACATGAGAGGGCAATTGAAAATGGCTTTCTCTTTGGCTCTGTGAGCACTTCAATATTTCTGTGCAGAATTGGGGTACTGTAAAGTGAGAATTACTCAGTTAACAAAATGGAGAGTGTGACTTAGTAGGTAGGGTAGACTCAATTTGGGAGGAAGTGAGAAAAGGAGGGAGGGAATACTGCTGGAGGGCAGGAAAGAAATGGTGAGAGTGAATCCTTGAGTCTGTTGCTGTAAACTCAGGCAAATAATTGGTATGCTTATACATAAGTGAATACATGAAGAAACTGTACAGAATTAGTAAATATCTACTGGAGAGCTAAATGATCTCTATGTTTGCTCAGCACAAAATCTGTCCAGGGAGAGAAGACCTTTATAAATGGTGAGAACTTGCCTTAGAGATCACAGGAAGGCCTCCCTTCAGAAGCAACAGCACATCATCTTTGAATAAAGCATGCTTCTTGTAAGCCTAGAAATTGTAAAGGAACTCAACAGTCACTCTATCATTGCCACAGCTCAGTCTTTCCTAAAGAACACAGAGGAAGGAAGAGAACACACAGAAAGGGATACAACCTATAAGTGCCAGAAGTAAAAAGAACCAGTCAAACATGACCTACAGCGAGGAGAAAAATGGAGGAGACTCAGAACTAATAACTGGTTTCATTAATATGTGAATATAAAAAACAAAACCAGGAAGATAAGTTGAAATTATACAAAAAGCACAAAGAAGAATTTCAGGAACTAAAATTTTAACATATGAAATGAAAACACTTATCAGGAGAAATATAAATCAGAAAAGGTACTGTAAAGGTAAAGATAAGTGGTTTGCCTGAATAAGTGCCATTAGAATTTGAATACATTAAATCACAAAGTGACAAGTTGTTGAAGACAATATGAGATTAGTGCACGTTTTTAGTATAAGTATCTTCCTTGAAAGTACTTTTTTTGTGAATAAATAAAAGTAGTAGCTACATATTGGAAAAAGAGTATGGTATTTTTTATTTTCTACTTACGATAAGGAAAATCACAGTCCACAGGTCAGTTTGGAGAAAAAATACCTGTGTAAACAGTACTTAAAAGGAGACAACATGGCAATTGACTGCTCAGAGGTCATGACAGACATGAGAATTGAGCACAATGGGTTATCCCTGTACAACAGCTGGAATGGGCCCAGTGTAGATTGTTGTCATTTGTGAACAGCTGGGATCCTCAAATATCATCATCACCTACAAGACAGCTGCAGCTTTTCCCACTGCACCAAAGAAAAATTGTCAAAGATTTTTCTCTGATTAATTGGCATAGAAATGAAAAAGATGCATCCTCATAAAAACTTGCATATTAAGTGTTTCTGTTAGCTTTCTCTGTAATTTTCATGAACCGGAACGAACCCAAATCTTCATTAATTGCTAAATGAATATAATATTACTCCATGAATAGCTATACATCATAACAATAGTTAGACTATTAATAAATACAACATTGTTAAAATCACTAATCATGGTGAGTAATAAAAGAAGCCATATAAAAGAAAAGCTATTGCCAGCAATACACAAACAATATTGGTATATCCAAGCAGGATCCTGCATTTGTTTTTGTGCCTGTCCTATGCTACTCTCTCATGGCTCTCTTCCAGTGACTCACATGGAGAAAATGTGCTACAGTTGCTAAATGAGGGAAGAAGAAACGGAGAAGTCATATTGCTTTAAAATTATTAAAATAGTAATCCTATTTTTTTTTGAAAATAAATATCTACATTAGTTTAATTACAATATAACTTTTTGGTCTTCTAAAAATTGGGATGTTGAACTTGATGTATATCAAGTAAATTATCGTTTGAAGCTGTTCTACAGAGTTACAGTTATAAAAACAGCATGGCATTGGCATCAAAACAGACACAATGAGCAACTGAACTCAACAACATAGAACTGAAGTCTCAGGCATAAGTCCACACAACTGCAAACACCTTATTTTTAACAATTTAAAATATATAGTGGATAAAAGACAGAATATTCAACATATAATACTGGTCAAACTGAATGACTGCATGTTGAAGAACTGATCATCATGAACAAAATTAAACTTCAAGTGGATCAAAAACTCCAATATGATAATTCTTCTTCAGTAAATTTGGCAAAAATAAATTATAAATAGTTGTAATCATTGTCAATGAATTGTACATTCTTATTCAGAAATATTTATACATCTTTTATGCTGTATGAGTTAAAAGTACTCCTTGTATCTAACAAACATATATAAATACAAATGTATAGCTTATACTACATAAATTGTTTATAATTTATATTACACTACATATATGTATATGGAGGGAGAAGGAAGGAGAGAGAGAGAGAGAGAGAGAGAGAGAGAGAGAGAGAGAGAGAGAGAGAGAGTTTTTCTACATAGCCTTGTCTCTCCTGGAACTCAATGTGTATCACTTTGTAAACCTAGCTGGCCTCAAGCTCATAGAGATCTACCTTCCTCTTTCTCCTCAATACTGGGACTAACAACAAAGTGTATGCCAGTAGATAAATACTTTTATATTGAGCTTTGTCTGAATTTTTCAATTTTTTATCATTCTTTAGAATAAACTTCCTACTCAGAATTAGAGGAAATATTAAATTTATATTCCACTTATCTTATCTTTTAACTAAAACTTATCTGAAAATTAGTGGTTCACACATTACTTATATCCTGGTTCTCTCTTTTCTATAATAGTTTCTCAACTTGGGGTTCTGTTTTGAAAGGTAACTGATTCAACCCCACAAACTGTGGTTGCTTTCTTTAGTCCCCACTTGGAAGTCTGGTCCATGCATGCAAGTTTAACAGTTTAACTGTGTCTCTGTGTTGAACATCACATGAAAGTAGTGACATACAAACCACCTGAGATGTACAAATGCACCAAGCTGGAATCCAGAAGAAAGGTAATGAAAACTGGTGCTGAAGACAAGCCAGGAGAACTTAGTGCTTAGGAAATGGGTGTTTGGACTATTTTAACCTTGCTTCTTAGTAGCCCATTTGCCTAAAACTTAGAGAAATAGCAGTTTACTTCGATTTATTTCCCAGTATTTGAGCTAGTGATCTACCTCGCACCTTGAATCATCTAGGAAGACAACAATGTGAAGACAGAATTTGCCCCACTTAAGATAATGCTGCTCTGAGAGCCATTGAGAACTCCGCAAAGTTTCCTTTTGGATACTGCTGCAACTGAGCCGAGCAATGTGCATCCCGAGCTTTGTTAATGGTATGACCGGAAGCCTTTCTGTGGACACCCTCTGCAGCAGTCATATTGAGGTTTTTGCATTGAGTTTAAATGGACCTTAGGAATAACTCACATCCAATTTCCAAGGTTTCTGTAGAGTATTGCTTTCCAGATTTTTGATGTTTGCATACTTAAGGAAATGGGTGAATATTTTGTTTAAGAAAGCAAACTTTGGTTAAGGCTTTTCCAGTGATAGAATACATGTCTACACCCTGGTTTTAAGCCCCAGCAATACACATTCACATGCGTGCACGCGCGCGCGCGCGCGCGCCCGCGCGCACACACACACACACACACACACACACACACACACACCTATCTTCTTAAAAGCAACATCTTGTCAATGGTAAGGCAAAATGGAATCTTTGGAATGGAGGAAAGAAAGGAAATACTGCTTGAACAATTAAACTATCTAGAGAACCTCTGCAAGTGTTTATCATAGTCCTCCGCTTAACAAAATAAGTACCTACTTTAGAAGAAAGCAACACTTTAACAGTTATTATTTATTAATCCTTTTTTTTGAGAACTTGTGTTAAACACATTTTACAATTTGTTGCATCTATATTCTAGTCCATTACTATAGGTAGAATCACCTGCATTTTGTGACAGCTTGATCATTTTTATTAAATTCAGTCATTAATTTGCCAATAGTTTATCTACAGATTTCATGGGCATACAAATATACAAACATAAAAGTGAATGAAGCATAATTTTACTTTATATGATGTTTCATAACACGGTTTCTTCTTCAGAGCAATCAAGGAAGAGGTAATATTTAAAGTAAAATCAGGACAAAACAGAAGAATTCTGTAGGTAGTACAGAAGTAACAAGATTACTATTGGTCAGAATGTTATCACCCTAAGGGTATGTAGGTCCTGAGGGGTAAGAATAATGTTAGAGCATGAGAGTGGCTGGATTGTGGATAATCATGAGACCGGGCACCTGGTAAACGGATTGAAATGTTCAAATCATGATGCAGAGTCATGGGAAAGTCAAGAGAAGGATAGAATGACTTCCTATAAATTTTATACAGAAGCACTGGATGCTTGGTATTGAATGAATGGCACAAGCAGAAGTTCCTCCTGTGATTCTGTCTCTGTGTACTGGTTGTTTCCCTTGTATATCAATGATAGAAAGTTGCAAACAGAAAAATGATGTATTTAATGTCATTAATTAATGAATTTCTGTAGAAGAATAAAAACAAATCAAAGATGGGATACATTTAAGGTATAACTGCCGGTTTTGTCCCCTTTTCAGTGTATAGGGTGACTAGAAATAGACCAGATTGTGAGTAAAGACACAAGAAAACCAGTACTTTTTCCAAGGTTAGGCAGATATTAGTTCTAAAGCTTAAAGCCAGTTTGATTTCATAACCAAGCCTGTATTTTGATACCACCATATGAGTTTGCCTCTAATACACAGTTCTTGCTCAAAATTTCCCAATTCTTGAAGCAAAATTAGCTTATTGTCAATTCAATTGTTTTGGAAGGGTTCAGCAACAAAGTACTCCTCACTACTAGAAATATAGCCATGTACAAGTACATTTATGCCATACTTTACTTTTTTGAATTATAAGGAACATCATCTAAGAAGTGCAAGGTTTTAAATGCAATTAGAACTTTAGTCTTGTTAATGTGAAATGCAGGTGTCCTACTAAAATTACATTTGTTTTTCTAATCAAGGTTTTACATAAGATTACAGTTATGGAAAGGAAAACACTGTGTGTTTGTTCTTTCAGGGTCAGAAGGAAGAGTGATATGGGAGAAATGCAAATATCATCTTTTGGTTCAAATGACATCAGGAAAAACCCGAATTTTTCTTTAGGATAAAGTAGTGAGAAAGGAGAAATATGGTTAGGCAGATAGGACCTGTTAATGCAATTGTTATAAGGTAAAACAATCTTATTTCACCATGTAAGTAACAGAAATATGGAAGAACACTCTAAAACATTATTACTGACTCCTCCGACTCTAAATTTTATGAGTATGAAGACTTACTTTTGAGTTAATCTGTGTGCTGCGGCTAATTTACTGTTAGGTCAGAAGGAAGCTCAAAAATGTCATCTTCTCATACTATAATGAAAGTAAAATGCCTTTTTACTAGATCATTGTTACAGTTTTGGAAAGAAAAGAAATCAATATATGTCAGTAATGGTCCAGTTCATATTTTATAGCTGTTCTGAAAGAAGCTCTTAGGATCTCATGCCAAAGGGGAAAACGACAGAATGCAAGCCCATGCAGTTAACAAAATTACAAGAATCCTCTCCAACTGGAAAAAAAAATGTTCATCTAAGCAGAGGTCATTAGGTTGTTCATTTTGTAATTTGCTTCTGTAATAGATGCAGGCTGTGAGCTGTCAAGTTCAAACGGGTCTACATTAACCATGCAGAAGCACACATATGATTCCAGATGTCTGCTCTCATGGCCTGTTGGTAGAACGGGCAGATAGGTCCATCTCTTTGCATGCAATGATGTTTGTGACCAGGAAGACTTCAGTTCTGAGCACCTCACTTACATAGCTTCCTCTGCAAACAGGCCTCGCAATTCAGTAATGCATTGTGGCAGTTCTCATGCATGATTACTTAAGGGCCTCTGTGAAGTAGTGACCCCCACCTTCTCTTGTCACCTCAATACACATCACTGCTATCTGTTTTGATAACACCTGATCTGGGTCAGATATAGCTGAAGGCATAAGAGACTGATATGGAATGAAAGTCTATTCAAGAAATAATTGCATATTCATGTGTATATGTATTCCTGCACATGTATGTGAATATGCAACTTTCTCCTTGTTGTTATGTAGTTATTTGAAATACTGTATTTAAGTGGCTGTAATTTTATGTAGTTTGTGTTTTGACCAAGATAGGCAGAAATGTTAATAATTTATGGAAATAATTTTTTATCTCCTTAAAAAATTAATCCACATTTAGCTGAGTATGGTCACACTCATCAATAATAACAATACTTGTCAAGCTGAATCTGGAAGATTTTAAGTTCGAGAACAGCCAGAACTTATCTAAACAACAAAATAAACATTCATTTTGATACGGCTTGTACATATAAAAGACTAAATATATTAGAGCATGGCTTTGTGTATTTTTACAAGTTGAACACAAGAATGCACATGCAAGTACAAGAAGCAGAGCATTCTCCCCACAGCCTCCTTGCATACACCTTCTCAGTCCCTGATCTATTTAACTCAGTTAACTTAGGTTAGGTCTCCTAATGCCATACATTAATTTCTCTTGTGTGGTAACTTTGTATGAACTGAATCTAGGAATATATATTGTTTTTCTGCTTGTTTTGATTTGGTTCATCTTCAAGAGACACCAATGCTGTCCAGTGGAGAACTTACTTTTTATATTTTAGTTTGCGTTTTGATACATTCATTGAAAAATGCTCTTTGGGAAAGTGTTAGAACTTTATACATTCCCAAGTTATCCAAGGTATTTCAGTTTTCTTTTATTTTCAACAAAACTGGGCAGTTAGCTTTGTTATTTTAAACAATCAATCTGTTCTACAAAACAGAGTAGCATCAGTTTGCTCACATTTACTCTGTTATTATAAACAATTTGTTAGAATACTTGCTATTATGATATGGCATTTCATTAAAAATTTGCAATAATTCAAGAGTGCTGCTGATTTCATGGCTTTTTTTGAAATTGTTACTAAATACATTCTTCATGTAAGGCAATAGGCAGGTGTCTGAATATGGAGAAAACAATGCACAAAGTAAAATTGCTGTTCCTCCTTGAACTTGGATCACAGACTTTTTTACAAGCTCCACCAAACACTGCTATATTTATTACTATGATGATATATATTCCTGGTGCTAGAAGACTAGAATAGTCTTCTAGATTCTAGTTTCTCATGAGGCTCAAATGCAAAGGAAAAAATCATCTTGAGTCCCTTATGTGATTGTCCTCAGTGTGCATGATATTAAATTAGGTATGGAAAGTCTGGGAATTACACAAGCCAAAGCCTAATATATTCTAGGATGAACATCCTAGACTTAACTTTGACTTGTCCATCTTCTCTCCTTTCTGCCATCCTTGAGAAGGTAAAATGGTTAATCCATTAAGAGTCCAGAAAGATTAAAATAGCATTCATTAATTTCATCTTTACTGCACAGAGAAGATGAAAGGTACAGTTCTGATTGATGTTCTCTGGAGTTATGATGACTCAGTGTTGAATGGGCTGCGTGATGAGCCTCCAGGGTTGAGAGAATGGGAACTTCAGTAGTCTTTACTGAAGGAAGTACATCATCCAGAAACTCTAATGTCTACTATTCTTGACAGAGAGAACAGAATTGATTCTGGCGTAGTTGACGCCTCAGCAAATGCATGAGGCTGAAGTTGCAACAGATAATCAGGTCATTCCTATCATCTATCTATTTCTGTCATATCATGATTTCCCCAGCCTCATAGGCTTCAGGTGCAAGTTAATTTATATTCAAAATAGATAGCCCAAATTTTACTGCTTTATCACTGATTTCTCTCAGGGCAGACTAAAAGAAATCTTACCGGATTTTTAAACCAGACACATTTAGCTTCAGAGGTCACCTGTCAATATCTCATCAGAACTCATTCATAATTAGAAGACTTTGTCCAATCATGACCTAGTTTTTGGAAAATATTAAATAGGGGAATGTTGAAAAAAGGTGAAGAGTACCATTACCAGATAAAGTCAGCATTAAGCAGGCATTCTTTTTTGTTCTGCTCAAATTCTTCCATGATTAGAAAATTTCCCCCAAAATTGTGTTATAAATTAAAAAATACATATATGTACATATATATGGATACTTTGAATAAATTTACAAGCAAGAAAACATTTCTAATCTATATAATTTATACACTTGAATGTTATACAAATTCATAGGAGGTCAGGCATACTGTTATACTTCAAAGAAGTTGCACTAAAAGGTAATATTAAATTGTTCTTAACTAATAACAGGCCATTTTAGGAAGCAGATTAACAGCCTTGATTCATGAGTTGTTATGTGCTGTTACCAAGATCAGCATATTTAGAATGGGTCTAAATGTCTCCTTTCATCACTTAGATTTAGTCAAGAGATTATAGAAAACCTCATTTTTTTTCTTTTGAGATTACATAACACAAATTGTACTTCAACTTAAGATCTTCCTGCCTCAGCCTCTCAAGAATACCATTATGTCCAAAGGATAGCATGAAAGCCCATACATATTTATATTTTATATATCCTTTAGAATGAGGAAGTCATTTGCCTTTTGAGTCAACATAGGCACACAGGTATCAATAGTCAATTAATTTTTTCACATAGTATAGAAATTAAAACTAAGTACCCCATGTTTTTCTGAGCAAGTAAAAAAATAAAATGCCTCTGTTTCTCTTTTGATATGCCAGCATTCCTACTCCAGTGCTCAGCCCAATATTCTTCATGATTGCCTTAGTGTCCATCAGTAGATGGATATGGGGAGAGTCTGGTATGTACTGCATGCATGCACACATTTTTTTATTTGATAGGTCCCTAGCATTAAGCCTCTAAAATAAAGAAAGCTTCATCTAAAATATACTTCCCACGCCTAAGGCACGCGGAACATTGTGAATGAGTGAGTGGAGAGAATATAAGAACCAGAGGATCAGAGAGCATACAGGAGACTGTGTCTCATAGGAATGTCAGAATCTAGACCTATAAAATCTCAGACTGGCTGAGAATGTGTTGAGCAAGGATACATGTGATAGGTGTGCCAAAAGCTATTTCATATTAACAAATGCCAGAAAAATCTATTAAACTTAGTACAACCTGTGATTAAATTGTACGTTTTATTTTTATTTTTTATTAGATATTTTCTTTATTTACATTTCAAATGTTATCCCCTTTCCTCATTTCCCCTTCCAAAACCCCCTATCCCACCCCCTCTCCTCCTGCTCAACAAGCCACACACTCCCACTTTGCTGTCCTGGCATTCCCCTACACTGGGGCATCGAGTCTTCTCAGGACCAAGGGCCTTTCCTTCCATTGATGTCCAACAAGGCCATCCTCTGCTACCTATGCAGCTGAAGCCATGAGTCCCTTCATGTGTACTCTTTGGTTAGTGGTTTAGTCCCTGGGAGCTCTTGGGGGTACTGGTGGGTTCAAATTGTTTTTCCTGCTATGGGGCTGGAAGCTCCTTCAGCTCCTTCAGTCCTTTCTCTATCTCAGAGAAAGTCATATGTTTTTAGAAGCAGAGCTTCTGCTATTTACTTTCATAGTGACCTTTGTGGATACATGCAATGAATGTGTGGACCCCAGTGAGCTATTGTGAGGAAACACAGTTATCAAGAAAAGAATTAATAAAGGGAAAAATTCAAAATTAATGAGTCTAGTAATGGTACTCACATATTAGTGGCAACCAACAGCATTGTTATTGGAGTTGAGACCCATTCAGGAAAAGAGAATTCATGCCTGGGACTAGAAACCTGGCCTATTTGCTATGGCTGATGAGGTCTTGCATCTTAAAAAAGCATCATCTACTACCACCACTTGGTTAGACCAGAATAATTTCTTACTATGCTATAAATCTTATCATTATACCCACAAGTATGTGAATCACCTTTCATCGAAGAAGCTTCTTTTTACAGCATATAAAAACCATCATAGAAAAAATACACAACTGGACACAAAGCAGGGATCAAGGAATCAAAAGGATCCTAGCCTTAAAGGATATACCTATATCCTGCCTCCTGCAAATTTGGCTCAGGCAATGCTGTGGGACAAGAGGACAGAAGATTGCAGAACAATTCCTCATAAAAAAAAAAAAACCATCAAACAAATAAGATCTGAACAATGACACCATCCAAAGACATACTAAAGCAGAAGGGCTAAGATCTCAACTAACATCCCTGGTGACTGCTAAGAGAGAATTAGGCTCTCCTGGGCATAAGGTTCCTAGTGTATTTTCTACTATAGAGTGAGTGGTCAGCCCTAAAACCATATACAGATAAACACCAAAAAGAGATTCAGTAAGTTGTGTTTATATATTTCTGCATACATATACATAAGTGTGGGAGAGTAATAACAATAATCAGGGAGGAAGAAGCTACCCAATTAGAAGAGAAGAAATTGAAGGAGTTGGAAGTATAAGATGACTTGAGAGGGGCTGAAGAGAGGAAAGGAAAGGAAAGTGGGAAAAGTTATTTAAATATATTTTAAGTGAAAATGTACGAAAACAAACAATGCATAAGAGCATAAAATGATACACAATACTGCAATGCCAGGTAATGTTTGTATGTGTGTGTGTGTGTGTGTGTGTGTGTGTGTGTGTATGCGCAATGCTAAAACCATCATCTGAAACCTTTATTACTTTGATGGCAAAGAATTCAAAATCTTTTCTATCGTTTTGATTTTATACTTTGATTGTGTTTGAAAGCCAATCTCCCTACACAGCCCAACAAGGCCAGTGAGGCCTACGGATTCCTAGGTAAGGTGTCTCCAGGTATTGGCTGTTGATACAAAGGGTTGGGATGAGGGAGAGAAGCTGGGTAGTGAGGTTTTGCAGCAGCCTCAGAGAAGAGAGGCAGAGAAGGAGGACAGGCCCCTGCAGGTGCTCTGCTAAGGCCTGGAATGAAAGAATTAATCAGTGCCACAATGCTTCTGAAACTTACTAATTGCTTAAGTATTTTTCAAAAATTTAGTATTTTTTCATATGCTCACAAATGAATAATGTTCTTAGTCCAATTTAAGAAAAAAATAGCTAACATAGTTCCTTTGGAACTTAGAATTAAAAAAAAAAAACAAAGCTGTTTTAGTTAATGAACTACATATCACTCAAAATTTTACCAAATTCTACTTTGAACAGTTTAAAATCTTTACTGTATATTTTAAATTGATTTACACTAAATGTACTCCATTTCTCCTAAGGCAAATCAAGAACTTTTATAAACATATTTATATGATATATTCCCATTAGTACTTTGTTTTTTTAAATTTAAGAATGCTTCTTGGAACTCAATAATGTATTATGTAATTTGATAAAAAAAATAACTGAGGCTATGTATAATCCCATTATGCTTGCTGGTTTTATAGCTGAGTTGTTATGTGTGGTTTTTGTCTCTGTAATGCCGAGATATGAAAACCTGACCATAGGTTCTTATAGAAGCATCGGTTAATGTATCTCTTTCCTTTCATAATATGCTTGTGGAAAGAGAGACATGCGTCTTAGTTAGCTTTGTACTGCTGTGACCAGACACCATGACTAAGGCAACTCTTATAAGGACAACATTTAATTGGGGCTGGCTTACGGGTTTAGAGGTTCAGTCCAGTATCATCATGGCAGGAACATGGGAGAGTCCAGGAAGGCATGGTACAGGAGGAGCTGAGAGTCCTATGTCTTCATCTGAAGCTGCTAACCAAATACTGGCTTCCAGCAAGGATGAAAGTATTAAAGCCCATGACCACAGTGACAAACTTACCCCACAAGGCCACACCTACTCCAACAAGGCCACAACTACTCCAACAAGGCCATGCCCACTCCAACAAGGCCACACCTGCTCCAACAAGGCCACACTTACTCAAACAAGGTCATACCTACTAACAATGCAACTACCTGAGCCAAGTATATATAAACCATCACAACATGATTTAATTACAACCATAATTGTTCCTCATGTTTCATATCTAGAAATATGTAGACAATTTCTCATATTAAGACAAATATTCTAGAGGAAAATGAGAATTTTCCTCTTGAAACTATACTTACTGCAAGGTAAAATAAAACATACTGAATAGCTTTGTATGGATATACTACACTAAAAATGATATGAGGCTTACTTTGATTCTTCTCACTTTTTTCTTCATAATGAAGTGCTCTGTAAGATAGACATTTTTCATTTTCTATACAATGAAATATCTGTTACAAGTATTACAGCTATTTGAAATAGGCCTATTAAAATGTTGGATTTAGGAAACCTTCCTGATGTTTCCTTTTAAGAGATTGTCGCTGTTCCAGATTGTCAGGGGAGAGGACATATTAGAATATCCTCTAAGCTTCAGTACGTTATTTGGGAGAGACTGCCTAGATTCTTGCTGTAGACATACTCAATACAAAGAGAACAGTTTGGAGTATTCCAGTGGCACTGCCTTTAATCCCAGCGCTTGGAAGTCAGAGGCAGGCAGAGTTCCAGAGCAGCCCAGTCTACAGAGCAATTTCCAAAACTGCCAAAGCTCTGCAGAGAGACCCCGTCTCAGAATCAAACAAACAAACAAACAAAGAAACAAAAAACAGGAGAGAAAATAGAGGAAGCAACTGTGAAACACCTGTGAACCAAACTGGAAATGTTAAAATCATAGGGAAAAAAACTGTTATTTTACCAAACAGAAATGTAGTTTTATTTAATTGTTATCTGAGCTGGAAGATATGGAAGAGCTGGATCAAATCAGTGGATGATCCATGCTACCTGAGGACTGGAAACATTTCCCTAATGGACAAGGCAACCAATACTTCAGCATTCGAGGTCCATACATTTTTGTAGCTTGTCCTAAGCTTTGCTATTATAGCCTGAGTACCCACGGGCACCATATAAATTGATGGCCATAGCAGGGGTTCAGTAAAAACTGTGGGTTAGATTTGGCTAAAAACAACCATTTGTCCATCCCCAAGCAATCTTAGTAGAGGCATTCCTGATTCCACTGGGGCAGTGAGAAGTGCTCTTGGGAAGTATGAGGCTAAGTTAGGTTAGAACTGACTTAGGTTGGTACTTTAAAACCCATCTGTTCTTGGGTATTGTGGTACCAAAGCAAACAGACTTGATGACATTGATCTTATACCATATTTATATAAAGAGGCGGATCTAATGAAAGGGAATAGTGTCAACTGTGATGTTGCTTGTGCTTTGGACTACTCCCCACCTGATGTTTGATGCCCTTGGGGATTGGAGGTAAGGTGATGCACAGGTGGCACAGAGTCAACAACACAGACTCTGGGAACAGTTGAAAATGCTGCAGCAAGCTCTTCTGAACGCTGCTGTAAACTGCTTTAATCCCCTCCACCCATGGCCCATTCCTCCTAAGAAAGCGTCTCTTCTAAACATCAGTTCCTGATTGACTAGGATTGTCTGCACCAGCAATACTTGGTCTCTTAAGCAGTCCTTAATTAGGTCCTCCTTCAGGAGATATTTTATGGCTGGGCTACCATGGCTCTTACATAGAGGCAGCCCCACCATTTCTGCTACACTGTGAGATACAAAAAATAAATGATTGGCAGAGATACCAGAAGGACAGACCCTCTGAGCCTGAACATCAAATTGTCAAAAAAAAAAATGCAAGTGAAACTAATTTTAATATTGTGTTTCAATTAAACTATAATAAATATTATCATATATTTTTTACAAACATTGTTGAGCAATTATTTTTTATCATACTGATACAAACCAGTATGTGTTTTAAAACCACAGTTCATTTGAATTTGAACTTTTTGTTTCTAAATAATCAAGTCAGCAATTATTAGCCTAAGGAGGAATGATTTGGCCAATCTCAGTGGTCAAGTTGATGGAATCTAGAAAGACCTGGAAGACTTGGCTCTGAGCACAGGTTAATGGGATTATTTTTGTTAAGAGACATGGGAAAACCCTTTCAGTGTTCATGAAACCATTGCACAAGTGGGAATCCTGAGTTATATAAAATGGAGAAAGAAGTTGAACATAAGCATCCACTGTTCTCTGCTTCCTGATTATAGAGGAGATGTCTTTAGCTGTCTCCTGTCTCTGCTGTGATATCTTTACCATGATAGACCATAATCTGAACTACAAGCCAAAAATTAACTTCTTTTTCTTGTCTTACTCAAAGTTCCACTGCTATGAAGAGACACCAGGACCATGGAAAAGTATAATTGAAAACCATTGAGAGAAGACACATAATTGTACTGGCTTACAGTTTCAGTGGACTGGTCTATTATCATCGTGGTAGGAAGCAGGACAGCACAGAGGCAGAAATGGTGCTGGAGAGTCAGTCACATATGGATCTAGATCTGAAGGCAGCAGAAAGAGAAAGACATCAGACCTAGATTGGGCTTCTGAAACATCAAACTCCACCCCCAGTGACACATTTTTTCCAACAAGGCCATACTTCCTAAAACAGATACTTCCTGGTGATTAAGTATACCCATCTCTGAGCCTATTGGATCTATTATAATTCAGATCACCATATTTCCTTAAGTTGTGTTGTTCAGGGTATTTTTTCATGGTAACTGGAAAAAAACTGTGACAATGGCTAGAAATGTAGCTTTGAATTAGATACCCTGTTAAATGGATCCTGAAATCCACTTCTTGTTTACATGCTGCTTGTGGTTTAAATTCTTGGGGTTTTGTTGCTGTGAAGAGATATCATGACCAAAGCAACTCTTATAAAGGCAAAAATTTAATCCGGGGTGGCTTACAGTTTTACAGATTTAGTCTATTATCATCATGGTAGGCAGAATGTAGTGTCAGGCAAATATGGTACTGGGTCATCTAAGCATTCTATATTCTAATCTGCATGCAACAGGAGACTGTCACTCCTAAGCTTGAGCTTAGGAGACCTCAGAGCCTGTCCCCACAGTGAGGCACTTTCTCAAACAAGACCATACCTACTGCAACAAGGCCACACCTCCTAATACTTTTACTCCCTATGGGCCAATCATTCAAACACATGAGACTATGAGAACCAAGCCTTTTTAAAAAAAACACCACGTTTCACTTCCTAGCCTCCATAGGCTTGTAACCCTAACATAATGCAAAATACATTGAGTCCAACTTCAAAAGTTCCCATAGTCTATCACAGTCTCAATAATGTTTGACGTCCAAAGTTCAGAGTCTCTGGCTGATTCCACTCCACTGCTGCTGCTGTTCTTGGGGTTATCCCATAGTACTGGAATCTCTAACACACTGGGGTCTTCTTCTGCAAGGAAGCTACACTTTCATAGCCTCTCATAGGTTCTCTTAGTGGTGTCAAGCATCAAGCTGCCACTGAGGCTGCATCTTCATCAATGGCCTTTCCTGGCCTCTCACAGTGCTAAGCCTCAGCCGCCTTCATGCCTTTAAAAAGAGTTCACCTGGGTGACTCTTATACTATACCAAGTCCAACTGCCAGCCTGATGTCTATCTATGGAACACAGCATCTTTGTGCTCTCAGAAAACCGTTCTTAGCTCTATCAAACCCGCATCAATTGTTCCAGAAACCCCTTCTATTCTTGACTCTAAATCCAGAGCCACATAGCCAAAACTGCCAAATTCTGCTGCTTACTGGGGCTGGAACATGGCCATTTTGTTTTATTATATCTTCAGTAGTTTTCTGTTTTCAATGATTTCCTTCATTGACTAATCTTGGCTGTCTTGCAACTTGTTTTATACATTGACCCTGAACTCAAAGATCTACATGCCTCTGTCTTGTAAGTCTTGGGATTAAAGGAGTATACCACTATGCCTGGACCTAAGCTTTCATATACCTGGAACTTGCTCTGTATTGGGCTGGCCTTGAACTCAGAGATCTGGCTGCCTCTGTCTCCTAGGATTAAAAGCATGTACCTGGACCTAAGCTTGTCTTTCATTCCTTTTCACAAGATTTTTATAACCCTGATCACTATGCTTCAAAATCTGGATTAAAGGCATATATTGATCCAGATCAAAAGCTTGCATCATCCTACATCAAGATCTAGATCAAAGACTTAATCTGGATTACAGGTGTGCTGTCCATTTTATGTATAGTTGTTCACTCCAGATATAGTCAAATTGCCACCAGAGAACAGCCATCAGAAGCCATCCCTTGTTAATTAGACACACAATCGTATGCCATGTCTAAATGAAAACAGTAGCCAGTACATAATGTCTTACAGGATATAACAATCTCTGTTACAACTATAAACACATAAATAATAAGCTTAGCTAAGTAAGATCTTACCCAAAGGTCACCATTCTTTTAATTTCATTAAAATATCCTTAAACACAGAATTTAGTTCCATTCCTCCTCCCAGTGCTCCTTTAATCTTTGAACTGTACGTTTTCTAATTTTTCTTTATCACTTTGCTACATCTGATCAAAAGGCTTTTTATAAGAGTGAACACCAGAACAGAATCTATGCTAGGCTGTTCTGAGATTTCCTTTGTTAATACAATTAATCTAAGTTTCTTCATATTAGCCTCAGGCAGACTCTTCGGACAGTGGCAAAAGCAGCTACATTCTTCATCAGAATATCAGAATAGTCTCTAAGCCACATACTAAAACTGTCCTTCTCTAAAACCTCTTGAGCTAGGCCTCCACAGTTCACATCACCCTCAGTGTCCCTGTCTTCCATGCCCATTAAGCATGGCCCATTAAGTACAACTTAAAGCATTCCACTGTTTTCCAAAGTCCCCAAATCCACATTCCTCCAAACAAAAGCATTGTCAGAAATATCACAGCAGCACCTTAGTCCCTGCTACCAACTTCTGTCTTAGTTTGAGTTTTACTGCTATGAAGAGATGCCATCATCAAGGCAACTCATAAAGGCAAACATTTAATTGGAGTTTTCTCACAGTTTCAGAGATTTAGTCCATTATCATCATGGAGTGAAGTATCCTAGCATTGCAGTATCCACACAGACATGGTGATGGATAAGCCAAGAGTTCTACATCTTGATCCACATGCAGCCGAAGGAGATTGTGTCATTGGGCACAGCTTGAGCTTGCTATCAAAGCCTGTCCCCACAGTGACACTCTTCCTCCAACAAAGCTATACTTCCGAATGTTTCTAGTCCCTATGGGCAAAGCGTTCAACCTTGGGAGTTTATGGACATCAAACCTATTCAAACCACTACATATGTCAACATCTAAGTTGTCTGATATATGAACTACAGACAAGAAAAAAAATAGCCATATGTTCTAAAAGTTCTTACCACAATATTGGGAAGGTGTACAAAATCCTCCCATTACCATAACAAATGCATCAATTCAGTGTCTCACATTTATCTCTCTGTATCTCTCATTCTCTGATTTGTGTTCAGGTAATTTTCATTGTGAATATTACTGTTATCAAAGTAGATGCATTCAAAGATGTTAGAAACATCCATTTCAAAGAGATATTTGACTATGGATACTTACTGTAGGTTGTTTTACAGCAAAAAAAGAAGTAAGCTACAATGGTAATGCATTTCAGATAAATTTTTTTTTCTTAAATTACCTAAATGCCTGCTACCCTTTCAGTCCCTTGAAAATAGGTCAAATGTTAAACTGGTGTCCTTTACAATTATCTATTGAAAACCTAAGTTTCAGAATGGAAAATGTCATTGTTTCTCATCTTAATTTAAAATAAAGTATAATTTTAACCTTCCTCTGAAGCCTCATCTCTCAGATAGATGGTTCACAGTAAATGAGGTTTCAAAGAAAAGCAAAGAATATACTCCTTCAGGAAACTGTAAGGCCTTCCCTTCAGGCATTTCATTGCTCAGTTGCCTAATACTGAGCCTGGTTGTACAGTTTTAACTTTTCAAACTTTTACTAATCACAGTGATTTGTTTACGTGTTGCTTTGCTTTGTAATCCACGCTGTCACTTAGAAGTCAGTTAAATGTACGTAGGAAGTCACATTGTAAAGGGTTTCATTTAGGGATAGAAAGATTCGAAAAAAAAACAAAAACCTCAAAAGATGAAGGTCAAGTTCAACCCAACAGATTCTAGGGATTGAGTTAAGGTCTCTGGCTTATAGAGCAAGCATCTTTACCACTGAGACATCTTGCAAAGCTCTGAATTTCATTTTCATGTTTTTGACCTACAGTCTACTCTAAAAGGGAGAGTTTTGCAGTTTGCATGATTTTGGCTAGAAAAGTTGCCTCAGTGTTTAAGAGTGACATACAGCTCTTGCAGAGAATCAGAGCTCATTTTCCAGAACCTACTTCAAATAGGTTGCAACCACCTATAATTCAATCTCTGACATCCATTCTGGCTTCCTGTATATGGACCATTATAGAGACACAATCCATAAAGAATTAAAAGGATAATATAAAATCCTTTGTTGAAAATGCAATATTTACTTATTTATACATGACTTATAAATTTTTCATCATATGAGCATTCCATGCCTGTGTACAAAGCTTTTTTTGTTTGCATTATTCCTCCTCCCCCTCATTTCCTCCGCTATAGTTCCTCCCATATCCCTCCACCACTTTTTCCTCTCAACTTCATATATTCTTACTTTTAAACTCACCAAGATCACTTAGTACTCCATGTATGTACAAAGATTAAGATCTGCTCTCAGCGCACAGGTATCATCTCAGCCTCACCCATCAGTTCTCAATAGCTTCTCTCCTAGTGCTAGAATAATAAGTTGTTCTTATTATTCTAGCTGAACCATGCCAGGGTTTGGGCTGGTTTATCTGGTGAAGGTCTTGTGCACGCAGTGACAGCCACTGTGAGTTCAGGTATGCAACAATGGCATCCTCTCTAGCAACTACTGTTTCACTTCATAATCTACTACCTCTGGCTTTTATGATCCTTCCATCCCTCTTTTGTGATGGTCTCCAAGCCATTGGAAAAGGGGGTGTGATACAGTCGTAACATTTAGAGCTGAGTACTCTGCAGTCTGATTTTTGTTGCTTTTTGAAAACCAGTATTTGCTAAACATTAACAAATACAGTTACCTACATGAACTGAACTCCTGGCCTTTTATTTTCTACCTGTTGAACAGTTATGAGTTTATGCGTTAATTTCCACCTATCTTAACCAGTGTTCCATTGCTGTGAGGAGATACAATGATCATTAAAACTCTTCTATAAGAGAGAATTTAATTGAAGCTTTCGTACAGTTTTAGAAGTTTAGTCCATTATCCCCATGAGAGAAAGTCTGAGTGTGAGCAAGCAATAGTGGTGCTGGAAAAGTGGCTAAAAGTTCCATAAGCAGATATGCAAGCAGCAGGAGGAGAGAAACTCTGGGCTTGTAATGAGCTTTTTGAAACCTCAAAGTCCACCGGCCATGACACACTTCCTTCAATAAGGCCATACATCCTAGTCCCTGTAAAATGGGGCTGCTCCTTGGTGTTCAAGTATTCAAATATATGAGCCGATGGGGGGGGGATCCTCATTCAAGTTGCCACAATGTATATTGCAAAAAGTAGACTCTTTGATGAGAGATGTTAATAAATTTCATATGTGAAAATAAAAATTATATTTCTCAATTGTATCTGAAAAACTAAGATATATTTCTTGTTTGGTCCCATATTGTCCTCATATTAATGTACTAAATTCAAAAAGTATTAAGGAGGTGGTTCAAAATCTCTATAAATCCTAATTTTCAATTGTATTTTGATTACCTGTTTCCTGATTCATCCAACCTATATTCATTCATTTAGCTAAAGGAGTTGTTTTTGATCGGCTAAAGTATGGAAGGAAGTCCTTGTTCAGTATTAGAAAGACGGTAATTCTTTCTAGAATATCTATAGAAAGGCAAATACTTTCACATTCTTATTGAAATATTATTTTAACTGTAATCATAACTTCCTGTACTTGAGGTACATTTTCACTGTTATGTTACTGCAGGAAAGTTTAGTATTTATAAGACTTTATAATGTATTGGAATCACTTTACCCTGTATTATCATCCCAACTGTACACTTGAAAACTTTGAGAGTTTTGCTTAATGCTGGAAGCCAGAATTTTTTTTCATTGTTTTGCTTTATTTTTAAAGGATTTGTTTACTGGCAGATATATTTTTTT
>JADRCD010213379.1:0-31380 GCA_019843815.1 Montemys delectorum
TCATAGCTCTTAGTTTCCACTTCCTGCTACTAATTATTTAAAGTGAACATTACAGAAGATTAGTAGTCCAGTCCTTGTTGATATGTTTCATAAATTATTTTAATACTATATTAATAATCTAAAAAGTCCCCCATTTAAAAATATTTATGCATTTTAGTGTACGCAGGAGCTAGAGGAAGCAAGATGATTAGACAACTTCTAGCTACTCTCTAGGAGAACAATGATTATGATAAAAGTAATGGCTGAGGTGTAACCTTGTGTTCATACAGAGCTGTGTTGTTTATACAACGTATCCACACACCCCCAGTTGGCCTTGATTCTTCAAAATGAACCACTAATGCTGAGCTCTGAGCCTCAGCCTGATGATCTCTGTACACATTAGTGTGACTTCAGATCCATTTCTCAAAGAAACCCTGACCCTGTACGCAATTTGTGAATATACTTAAGAACCAATTTGTCTCCCCTATTCAGCTCTGGAAACTCATTTTGACTATTACATCAGAAGTTTTTGTCTTCATGAAAGGGCTTGCATTTTCTCCATTGACTTGACCATCTTCAGAACCAAGATCTTACTTTATCACATGGAATATTTGACCCTGTGTTCTTATTGCAAAATATATTCACATTGCAATGATGTCTCATCATAAAATAACTTTTAAAACCAAGAAACAAAGCTCTCATCTTCAAGAGAATAAGCAGGGTTCAACAGATAACTGCTACATCTATTCTTGAGGACACATGGTGGTGGCAGTTGACCTAAACTTGTGGAAGAATAACATCTTCAACTGAGCTTAGAAAAATGACTTGCAATCAGACTGGAAAAGGGGGTTTTGTGAAGTAGGAAGTATTCTGAGCAGGACAAACAATATAAATACTGAACCTGTAGATGTACTGTTGGAATAAATTATACCTCCAGCAGAATTTCTTATGAAGTTATCATTAAGAAACAAAGTTACTTACACACAATTTCCTAAACATACTAATCTATCCCACAGTTACTCCAAGCACAATTCTGTAGAAATAGATATTTGGATATCTTTCACAGCGGAGTCAGAATGCCTGTGTTTAGAATCACCAAGTAAAGATGGATGCTTCTTACCAGTAAGGCAGGAATAACACTGGTATCCTGATTATAAGGCAGAAGTGCCCAGCTTACTGCTATACACATAGCAAATAGTAAATATGCATTAGAGGATGCTATGACTAAACACCCAACAAGGTCTCATCATCCCCCCAAAAATTTGGAGCCTCCAAACTCTACAAATGCTTCCATCAGCTCAGGCTAGTTCTTTTCACATTGTTATACATTACTACTAATTTACTACTAGTAAAATATAGTAAATAGAGTTCATGGTCAAGTGAGACAATGAGTGAGCTAAGTGGTGTGAGATCCCTTTAACCAGTAATACAGATCATCAGTGAAGAGACTTATTAATAGTAGAAAGGAGTGGATCCACACATTTATCTCACTTTGCATAAGCACAAGCCAAGTGTCACTTCCAAGTAGAAAGATACATAGCAGGCAAGATGCAGCTGTTGCTGCTGCTGTTGTCCACCTGAGCAGACATGTATATGTATGGTGACTAGCAGAGGCTGCTGTGTAATTCAGCTATGGCTTAAATGGAACACCTCAGCTGGCTTTGGACAGTCCACCAAAGAACTGGAATAACTCTATAGTATATAAGACATAATTTGATATAACTTTATAAGACTAAATTTCTTATACTAAGTTGTATTTCATATATGAAAAGTCAAGTGTCTTCAGGGGCTGGAGAGATGGCTCAGTCCTTAAGAACACTGTCTGCTCATGCAGAAGACATGGGCTTGACTCGCAGCATCCACAAACTGGATGTTTCAGGGAAGCCATTGCCTTCTCCTGACCTCCACAGGGACCAAGTAAACACGTGATGAACAGACACATGTGCAAAACAAAACACTCACACAATGAACATAAAATGAAAGATACAACTAAAAAATGTCAAGTATCTCCAAGCTAATGCTTAAACCATACATTTCCCTTGCAGAAGAATTATAGGAGACAATTGCTTTTAAAATCTGTGTTATTGCATATGAACAGAGTCTTGGTCTGGCTGAACATTTTGCTGAATTTTGGCATAACCAATGTGGTTGTTCCCTGAGTTCCCAAGGTGTGCTATGGTTCATGCATGAAATGGTAAACAATGTTTATTCCTTTAATAATTCCCAGCTACCAAACTCCCCCTGGCCCAGAAGATGCCTTCAGTTACATCAGTAAGTGAGGACAACTCTGCTGAAGGTACATCCCAGGGATGGTAGGGCTTCAATGGCAGGGATTGCCTTTCTGCCCTGTTACACTGAGTTTAAACAATGAAGACAAACAAGGCCTTCCAGAGACAGACACCAGTGTTTTATGCACTTTTCACAGGCTTCATTTAGGAGAACCACAGGGTCATCTGTTTAAGTTCTCCAAAAATAATCTAGCTGCCACAGAGAGGGAAATTCCGGGAAGCTCAGAACAGAGTTGGTTTAAGTCAGCGTAATATCTCTAGCCATTGTAACTCTAAAAAATACTAGCATGCAGATCCACCCTCACCCCACTGGCTTGGTAGTTACGCTGTGGACTGGTCTCTGCTTATTAAATGAGATAAGAAATCTAGATTTCTACAGACTGGACAGATGCCATCATTATATAAATGTTATTGTTTGGTTTTCAAAGCTATCTCTCCCAGGCTACTTTGGATGCCTGATTCAAAAGGCTCAAGTTTGAGTTATAGCTTGATCATCTCCTTTTGCTTTTCTAGAAAGGGAAAGGAAGAAATAACATAGCAGATGGTTGAGATCATCAAAAAGATTATATTATATTCAACTTTCTGTTGCTTCAACATTATTTACTGCCCATGAGTATAATTCAGTCTGGGGGCAGCATTTTGGCCACTGGCTGGAAGCTAGCCATCTTGTAGTGGTGGAGGTGACAGCTTTAGAAGGCCTTGCAGGCCTTCAGTGGGCAGCTGCCTAGAGAAGGACTTGGCCGAGGCTGTGAGGAAGGAATGATGACACTTGGATGAAGACGCTGAGCACACAAGCAGTGTACCGGCTGCCTGCTCATCCCTAATGACACCGTGTACTTACTAAGAATGTTTAATCCATATTTCTGAGGGTGTGAAATCAAATTCTTGCATTTACTGCGTGGTGCTTCAGATTCTGGAAAATGCAAGACTTCATCAAAATGATGAAGGCAGGAAATTGAGGGTGACCAGAGAATCAGTTCTTCAGTGTTATGTTAAACAAAACAAAGCAAAACATGGTCCAGTTCAATATGAATATGTACGTTTCAGCTGTTCATTTGAATTTCAACTGCTTCCTCCACCACCCTCCTCTCCCCTCTTCCTTCTCTCTCCCTCTCCTCACACCTCCTCCCCTTATTGTTCAGAATCTTTGATCTCATGAATCAGTTGTAATTAAGGCCCAATCACCTCTAAAATTCATGCTGGCCTATTTATTTATGCTCTAGTTAGAAATAAGAGGAAGAGTCTCTGTTTTTTCCGCTCTACCCTCTTTTGGCGCACTAGCAACAATGTAAATTTGGGCTTTCTGGGGACTGCTTTAGATTGGCTGAGGTTCACAACAACAATGAAAGTGTTTTCAGCGCCCATACTTCTCTATGAGAATTTCCTCAGCCAGGCGGCGGTGGCGGTGGTGCACACCTTTAATCTTAGCACACTGGAGGCAGAACCAGGAGGATCTCTGTGAGTTCAAGGCCAGCTCTGGTCTACAGAGCTAGCTACAGGGCAGGCAGGGCTACAGAGAGAAATCCTGTCTTGAAGAACCAAACCAACCAACCAACCAACCAACCAACCAATCAACCAACCAACCAACAAAAATGAAAAACATTTCCTGAAAATATTATTATGATATTCATTCTCCCTGGGCTCAAGGTTTTGACCTAATGGAGCTGCATATTTTTCTACTGCCCCATCCATATAGGTTTGCTGGGCACTGAGTTCATTTTCCTGACAGATCAGAATTTAAGGAGTAAAATAGAGACTGAAGAAGGTCCCATGTAAGTCACATGTAATTAACTCAGCATTCTTCCTGAACAATTTACTCCACCTCCATCAACTACATCTATTCCATGAGTTATTTTGGAAATAAAAATCATATAATTTCATGAATGATTTTTGAAACAAAAATTTAAAAATACAAGAATGGTTTCCTCCCAAAAAGTAACAGTTTCCTTCAAACTATTTGTGCTTTCAAGAGTGTTTTGTTTGTTTGTTTTTGTTGTTTCACCACTGTGATGGTTTATGTATGCTTGATCCAGGGAGTGGCACTATTAGGAGGTGTGGCCTTGTTGGAGTAGGCATGTCACTGTGGGTGTGGACTTTAATGTCCTCACCCTAGCTTCCTGGAAGCCAGTCTTCTCCTGTTTGTATTTGGAACAAGATGTAGAACTCTCAGCTCCTCTACACCATGCCTGCCTGGATGCTCCCAGGCTCCTGGCTTGATAATATAGAACTGAACCTCTGAACCTGTTGAATGGCTAATTATCTTGACTGGATCATTGCACAACATCTATCTGTACTGAGATAGCACACTGTACCCCGTAAAATATATGTTGCTTATTCACATGCTATCTCTGTCTATAGAAATTTGTATTCCAATGCATAAAGAATTTGGTGGAAACTGTTCATTTTAAAAAACTTAAAATTTGCTCCAGTGAAACAGATGGGCCAGTGGCTACTGATTCATGGATTCTAACATTTCCTAACTTTCAGTTTGAAGTCTTCATAGTTCCTTGTACATGCTTACAATTTTTCCAACTGCATTTAGTAGCTTCTCACTTCTGAATGTGCACCTCAATACCAGCCTTGCCTCTACGGCCTGCTCATTCTTGATTTGAAGCATGGCATACAAGAATTTAGTTACAGAAGTAATTATGCTGTGTCATTATTTAGAAATCAAAAGACCAGGGGAAACCCAAGGTGTTTCTTGCCTCAAAGTATGTGCTGGTTTAAGAAAAATCTTTCTCCAAAGCATCCTGCTTGCTTACAGTTAATTAATCCAAATCACATCCACCACTGCATTGCCCAAGAAGAAGGAAGACATAACATTTTCTTTAAAACTCCTAAAAGCTTCCTCAAGCTTTATAACAATGCCACTTGTTCAGACCTGTTCCCAGGATCTCAAATTGCCTCCCCCTCTCTCAAAATGATGATGTAAGGCAGATGAACCTGAGCCATTCTTCACGGCAGTTGGGAAGAACTCCTGAGCAGCTCAGGAGATGACAGCTCAGCTGGTGAAGTGCCTGCCTTGTGACTATGAGGGCCCTCACGCACCTCACAGAAGCCAGTACAAAATAAAATTTAACATGGAAGGCATGGTAGGATGGACAGGCAATCTCCACCCTGGAAAAGAACAAGACGTTCTGAAGGACTTGCTGGCCAGCAACCCTAGTGTCCTTGATGAGTTCTGGTTCATTCAGGGACCTGGTATTAAAGAAAAGATTTAGTTGTACCTGACAGATGATGCCTGTAGTTGCCCTCTGGCCTCCATATACAGTCACACACACACACACACACACACATATACACACACACACACACACCTCTGTACATACTACCATCACCATGAAGAAAAAGCCAACAGATAATGCATTGGAAATAATTATTCGTGGTACAACCTACTCATTTGTAGGGTCTCTGGTTTGCTGGTGTGGGTAAGATGAAGATGTTACCATTAAGTAGAAAGAGTGGAAGTGATAGGAAAATTATACATTTACAACTCAGGAAGAATGAGGGCACAGTGGGAGACTGTAAGCTCTAAATGTGACCCTCCTTCATCTTCACACAGAATCACAGAGCCAGATCTGTCTAAGCCTTTCTTTTGAACGTCAGAGGATGGTCTACTGGGAGTCAAGAGACCTGACAGCTGATGGATGACCTGACAGTCATGAGGGTAGAGAAGAATTAGCATAACATCCCAAGAGCTGAGCCCTGGAGCCTTTGCAGAGGCAGAAATAGCTGTTCACAGCCCAGTAACCCCTGACAGCACCATTTGATCAGGACAAGGTCAAGTAGAGGATAGAAGGGGACATAGACCTGAAGTTTAAGGGCTCAGGAAACAGCAATCTGGCTCAAAGTGCAAGAGACATGTTTGGGAACAATGACATTTTCCACTTTTGCACTTCGGAAGTAAGTTCTTACTTTCCAAACTTTGTCTTCCAAACACCTGCTAGATCTAGAGTCTCTTCTCTGGACTCAAACAAGTGCTTTATCTGCATGGCTACATCCCTTGCTGACTGCCTTGTGGCTCTCATACGCACTCTCTCAGGCAGGTATACACACCCAAGGAGGGATATTTCTAGACAAAAATAGGAACCTGACCATCTCCTGCTTTGGATTCTGCAGTGGCTCCATCAATCTCAAGGTTCTAGCAGGGCTCAGAACACCCTCACTTACCTGACAGCTATTCTCCATATCTCTCGGCTCATTTATTTGATGCCCAATGCATATAAACCCACAGGCCACATCAGGAGGAAATGTACCAACTGAAGTAATACACTAATTTTGCTGGGCCATTCCCCACTCAGGCAACCCTTTGATTTGCCAGTGTGCTGGGAAATGTCAAAACACATTTCCATGGTTGTAGAGGCAGAAAAGTGGGCCTGGGATGAGAGGAAAGAAGGGCCTTTTAAATAAGTGACCCTCATTATAGAACCTGATGGGAGCCTTGGAAGAGAAAGTAATTATCAATTCAGTGCTGTGCTCTAGAGAGGGAGGCTGAGGACAAAGTATTGGCTCCCGATATGTAAACAGTAAGATGAGACTGAAATGATAGCAATATTGTTTCTGTGTCCAAGGATATTACCAGTTTATCAACTTACATAATTTATACATTATTTTGATTAAGGAATGCAGAATTTAGATTTTATTTATTCAGATGTATAAGCATTTATCACCTGTCTACTGTGTGTTGAGCTCTATGTTAACTGCTTGAGATAAAAGAAAACAATTGAGTATTCTCCTCAAACATCCCACCATCTAGCAGAGAACAAATCAATGTTTAGCCTTTGAAGTGCACTGGATAGTGACCAGGTGCGGTTTCAGCATGAAACCTCCATGGAAAGATGAGTGTTTGAGTTTGGTACACTTCGTTCTGGTTCATATACAAACTAATCCACATCCAACTCAACAAACATTCAGGTTTGTTCAGGTTTCAGGTCATTGTTCAGTTTAAATGTGGGCTGGGGTGGGTGGGTAACACCTCAATTTTACTGCTCTGTCCACTACTCACCACAATGGAAAGATAACGGTGAAAGGAGGTATCAGATCCACATTTGCCTTTGCCTGTATAAAATCCACTGAGATAAATGGAGAATCCAGATTTTCTCTGGATCCTCTTACCATACACACCAAATTCAGTGATTTTCTTTCCAGTTAGTTCTGAACACGGGACATCATAAAGTGCAACCTATACAGTACAGTCCACCGAAGCCAACTGCATCATGGCACCAGAATTTTGTGAGCCTGGGACAGTATGTGTGACATGTGAAGCCAGAAGAGAAGGAAGTGAACGGACCTGACATTTCTGTCCAGAATTATAAAACAAAGAATGTGCTTTTCTCTTGTGTCCAAGGTCTAGAAAATGCTGGATGCTAAGATTCAGTCCCATAACAGTGACCTTCAAATGGTCAGTGGCAAGCTTTTAGTTCTAGCTGACAATTTGGGCCACAGACTGAGCCTGCCCCTTCGTGCCTGTCAGCTACTTAAACTGACAATTGTAATAGAAGATTCTTAATGAAGTCATCTTGTGACTTCACTTTTAATGGTCTCACTTTTCCTCCTGGGGTCTCGGGAAGCATTTATCACACAGTGCTCAAAACATTATCTCATTCTGCTAAGGATTTACTTCTCTTGATGTGTTTTCTTTCTGTGTGACATATTACAGTTATGAGGTGGTCAAGTCTCCATTTCTGGAGAGACCTTGATCCAGTTAGTTTCTGTAGTCACATGTCGTTAATACAAGTGTGTTCCTAGTTAAAGCATGTACTTGAGTCAGGGGTGTTGGTCCATGGCTTTCAGCCCAGCACTGGGTAAGCAGAGGCAGGGAGAACGCCTACAAGTTTGAGGCCAGCTTGGATGACATGGTGAGCCTCAGGCCAGCCCAGGACTATAGAGTAAGACTATGCTTTTAAAAAGAAAAGAAAAATGCATTTGAATAATCCAAATAAAAGTGTTTAATGTGCTGTTACTAGTACATCATATAATTGCTTAGGACAAGATTAAGGGGAAAAATGTAATTGGCTTTGTAAACAATTTTTAAACTTATTTTTATATGTGTTTAATATGGGTGTTTTGACTGTGGTGCCTGTGGAAGACAGGATATGGAATCAGATCTCCTGGAACTGGGGTGGCAGATGATTGCAAGCTACCACGATGGTGTTGAGAATTGAACACCAATTCCTTGGGAAGAGCAGCCAGACAGTACTTGTGATGGTTTATATATGCTTGGCCCAGGAAGTGGCACTATTAGGAGGTGTGGCTTTGTAGGACTAGGTATGTCACTGTGGGTGTGGGCTTTAAGACCCTCATCCTTGCTGTCTCAAATTTAGTATTCTGCTAGCAGCCTTCAGATGAAGATGCAGAACTCTCAGCTCCTCCTGCACCATATCTATCTTGTTCCTGCCTTGATGATAATGGACTGAACCTCTGAACCTGTAATCTAACCCCAATTAAATGTTGTTCTTATAAGAGTTGCCTTGGTCATGGTGTCCGTTCACCGTAGTGAAACGCTAACTAAAACAGTACTCTTAACCACTGAACCATCTCTCCAGCCCCAGAATTAATATAGTTTACTAATGAGGCTCAGACTTCCCCCATTTAACTTACAAAACCTTTTCAACTTATATTAAACCGTCAGAAGCATCAGATGAACAAGGGACACCATTGAACCACAATTACTGAGCTGTGCAGGACCAGGATATGCCCAGCACTGGGTCCTGAGCAACTGTGTTCTCAGGAGTCTTTCTCCATGCTTCCACAACTGTTTCCCAATCAAAATGAACACAGTAAGGAAGGTTTGATGCACTCTGAGTTTCTTGCAGACATTGACAATCTCCGTTTTAATAAAAGTATGCAGAGAGGATAGTTAAGGAGCCCATCCTGACAGTGAAGAATCCAGGGGAAATTGAATCTTTGGTCCATGGTGTTTTAATTTGGAGGTAGGAAAACAGGAGCCCTGCAGTTTTCCCTGCTGACAGCTTAAGTGACAAGTCTTGCTTTGTTAAGGTAGTGCCCGTTGTATGTGATCATTATTGTAAAAGAGGAATAGTTCCTGCTTTAGATTCCTGATAGTCAAGTTCCAATCTCATCTTAAGTCCATGCCCAGCACATTAGCTATCTATGTTAGTGTCTGTCTTCAGACACTCGTGTAGTAATTGTACATATGTGGGTCACAGTCTCTCTCTCTCTATTTTTAATGATACTGTTTTAAGAAATAAATAGGTTTACAAACAAGCATACAGTATATTATCCCTGCCTATGTTTCAGGCTTAATACTGTCTTTTCTGATAATTTAAAATGATATAAACATGCATATTAGACACAAAGCTATGTCAAAGATTCTTAAGGAATAATCTTTTCAATGGTTTCCTCTAGTAATGCTTTGGAAATAGACTGGTAGATTCAGATGGAATTTAAAGTTAATGGGACGTCAAGCTGGATAAAGAATGTCCACAGGCCCATCCAGGGCTGAGTTCACTGTGCATGCTGCACAAAGGGTCCTTGGTCTTACCAAAGTTTGTCTCCAGCTCTGCTTACAGGGCCAAAACTGCATCAGGGGAGATGTAAGTGGTATCTAGAGATGTCTGCCACTGTGTTCCCAAAGGTTTGCAGTCCTGAATTCAAGCTAATTCTGCTGCTTCTAATTCCAGCTGGATTAAACTCTTATCTCTAGACACCAGGCCTACAGATAGGGCCTATCACAGGAGCCCCAGTTCCCAGAGACCGCTCAACTCCACAACCTAAGTGAGATTAAATCCTTCCAGATAGCCTAAATAAACGGTTCATAACTCGTCCCTGTCACTCCTCTTAATGCCTTTGTACCGTGAAAGAGACTAGCAAGGGTGTAAATAAGTGTCTTCACTTTATTAGCTGCACTTCCCTTACCAGGCTGTCATCAATAACTCCAGAGTCACAATCCTTAGGAGTCCAGGGAGACCAGAAGTGACAGCTCCTGAACCTTCTCAAGTATTTATGAATCAATTTGCAGTGTTTGTCTATTACTGGCAAAATATAGGTACGTTCTCTCTTCTGCCACCTGTCCAGTAATGTTCCCTCACCTTGCCCTCTTTGTCTAGGAGAGATACCATAGTTAGAATGGCTTTGCTCAAGTGATGTAGGCCAGTCCACTACTATGGATCAAACACATTTCCACAAAAACAGGTTTGAATATGGAGGAAACTCCTTACCAATGTGAGGGGTCATTTTTTTGTTTACCCTCAATAAACAATTGATTCAAATAACTCATATTGAAGTAAACAACTAACATACCATTATCAGGTTACCTGAGAAGCAGGGCAAGTCATAACTCTTCTGTAATTCTTCATGCATAGGTCACGAACCCACATTTTGCACTGGGCAAAGGCTCTCTGGGAGCAGCCACAATACCAAGTTCCTTCTTGTTTCCTTGTCACTCAGTTCTAGTACTTAGTGTTAGTACCCAGCGCTAGTACAGAGCACTAGCATCCAGTGCTAGTACCCAGCAGGCCCTTAACTGATGCTCACATCATTGATGTAACAGTTGGTGGGCAAATATACCTAATGAGCCAGTAACACTACATAGTGGCCTCTGTACAACCAGTCAGAGCACAAGTGGCTCTGGGAAATATACCTATAAACAAAGAGAGGAAAAGCTCCCAAAGCCACTCACTATATACTTTTATACAAGTATCAGAACTTCCTCTACTTGATTTGTAATTATCTTAGGGACAAAGGTTATGATGTATAGTTTTTATGATTTATATGCTTCATCATGTATGGCTGAGATGTGGCACAATCTAAAATCTGCCTGTTCACTGAATAGACTATTATGTCTTGCACTGATGGTGATGATCTTACTGTATTCTTGTGTACCAAAAGCCAAAACACAGGTAAACCTCACTAGATCTAAAAACAGAGTACCTACTATGACTGGCTAAGATGAAGAATAGGATGGAGACAGAATACAACAGGAGACTGCCCAGAGAAAATTGAAGAGATTGATAACACATTCCCCTCTTGTGAAAGACAGATATGTCTGTGTAAGCAATGCCCCAAATGAGAGGGAGCAATCTACTCTTATGAATTTTTACAAAGGTAGTAGTTTTTTTTTTAAAAATTACCCATGATCACTTTAATCCATTAAAAATGATGGCGAAGTTTGACTCACTGTTTACAACATAATTTATGCACAGTTTAAAACATTTTTGAAAATAAAATATTAATCTTTTAAGTATGATGAGAATATTGAAATGTAAAGGAATATTGTGAAGCCATGTAAGCTATATAAAACACGTCTCTATATTTAAGAGAATGTGAATGGAGTTCCCTTAATGTTTAATGAAACTTTTAGAACCATGCTGACTTGTAGGCACGTTCAGAGTCTTCCTTCCAGTGCAGAGCATTTAGAATGTGGTCACAGTAAATGCTTCTAAAAATGGCTTTCTGATAACAGAAAAATGAAATAAATTAGATAGGTTTATATAAGACAGGTGAGTGATAGGTAGGTGATAGACAGGGAGGCTGGTGGAATATGCTAGTTCCCACAGATTCATGAGGCAAAGTATGGTTGGTAGAGTTCCCTAATCAAGAATGGGTAAACACTACGGGCACGCTTGTACATGGACATACCATCCTGAATCCCAGAAGCATATTCAACTAATGTCTTAATAAAACAGATATTAAAATATTTAAAAGTTTTACTGCAAATGAGTTTTCCATATACATGAACTTTTACAGAATTAGTGTATGCAAGAGTGCATTCCTGGTCACTGACCTACTGCCCTAGAAAAACAGATTAACTATCAGGGTACTAATGCCATCCTAAATAACAGATTAACCCCTGGACACCCATACCACCCTAGATAACGTATTAACTGTCAGAGTACCCATGATTCCTCTCCACCTTTCCTTAGACATCAAGACGAGCAGATTTGAGAAGCTAGGTTTGGGAAGTCTCTGTCTTTGTTTCTCTTTGTTTGAGGGGTTTGGGGTAAATCTACATTTGCAGCTGATTAGATGTACACTTTTTTTTCCATCAATTTCTTTATGAGATATTTTCTTTATTTACATTTCAAATGTTCTCCCCTCTGAAAAAGCCCCTATTCTCTCTCCCTCCCCCTGCCCACCAACCCAACCTCTCCTGCTTCCTGGCCCTGGACTTCCCCTACACAGGGGCCTCTATCCAGCCTTCACAGGACCAAGGGCCTCTCCTCCCATTGATGACCAACTAGGCCATCCTCTGCTACATATACAGCTAGAGCCATGAGTCTCACCATGTGTACTCTTTGGTTGGTGGTTGAGTCCCTGGGAGCTATGGAGGTACTGGTTAGTTCATATTGTTCCTCCTATGGGGCTGCAAAACCCCTCAGCTTCTTGGGTCCTTACTCTAGCTTCTCCATTGGGGACCCTGTGATCAGTCCAGTGGATGGCTGTGAGCATCCACCTCTGTATTTGTCAGGCACTGGCAGAGCCTCTCAGGACACAGCTATATAAGGCTCCTGTCAGCAAGCCTTTGTTGGTATCCATAATAGTGTCTGGGTTTGGTGATTGTATATGGGATGGTTCCCAAGGTGGAGCCATCTCTGAATTGTCATTTCTTCAGTTTCTGCTCCACACTTTGTCTCTGTAACTCCTTCCAGGGGTATTTAGTTCCCCCTTCTAAGAAGGATTGAAGTATCCCCACTTTGGTCTTCCTTCTTCTTAAGCTTCATGTGGTCTATGAATTGTATCTTGAGTATTCCGAACTTCTGGGCTAATATCCACTTATTAGTGAGTGCATACCAGGTGTGTTCTTTGTGATTGGGTTACCTCACTCAGGATGATATCCTCTGGATCCATCCATTTTCCTAAGAATTTCATAAATTCATTGTTTTTAATAGCTGAGTAGTACTCCATTGTATAGATGTACCACATTTTCTGTATCCACTCCTCTGTTGAGGGACATCTGGGTTGTTTCCAGCTTCTGCCTATTATAAATAAGGCTGCTATGAACATAGTGGAGCATTTGTCCTTATTGCATGTTGGAGCATCTTCTGGATACATGCCCAGGAGTGGTATAACTGGGTCCTCTGGTAATACTATGTCCAATTTCCTGAGGAACCACCAAAGTGATTTCCAGAGTGGTTGTACCAGCTTGCAGTCCCATTAGCCATGAAATAGTCTTCCTCTTTCTCTACAACCTCCCTAGCATCTGCTGTCACCTGAGTTTTTGTTCTTAGCCATTCTGACTGGTGTGAGGTGAAATCTCAGGGGTGTTTTGATTTGCATTTCCCTCATGACTAAGGATGTTGAACATTTCTTTAGGTGCTTCTCAGCCATTTGGTATTCCTTAGTTGAGATAGATGTGCACTTTTTAACCTATAGAAAACACCATGTATTTTGAGAAAAAATTTCAAACCACCAGTCTATTTGTAAAGCACAATTAGTACTGAAAGGCTTTAAAAATTTACATGGAGATGTAAGGTATTTTGTTATTGTATAAAAATGATTAGAATTTTAGCATTTGCCATGCTATAAACTCTCTATTTGAAAATGAATGTGGTTATTTTTTATATTTTTGCATCAGCACATTAACATGAAATTGTATGTAATGTGTCTGATGCCTGCCACAAATGTGCATTTATACACTTTGCATTTAAAAGGCTCTCAAAAATTCACAGGGTTGGTTGATACAAGGTAACTGTTAGTGAGAAACTTGTGTAAAAGAAGAGTCTAGCATGAAGACTACGCTTCCAGAACTGGGCAAATGGGGATCTATAGACTGCAGTAGATGTTGCATCCATTCTAGATTGTGGACAACTTTCATTTCCCTCAGTGAAGCTCAGCATCTTCATCTTTGTGGAGGACAGTGATACTTAAGTCAGAGTGTAGTTGGAACACTACAGAAGATTCTGAGCACAGTATGAGGTGCCTCTCTGGCCCTTCTGTCTCAAGGAGAGGTAGCTCTGATGCAATGGGTACACGGAGTGAAAAATGTGTCAGTGACAAGTGACCCAACTGTCTTCTCTGTGGAGACTATTCTGTATGTGGAGATGACCAACTGGAAAGGTGAAGAAAAGTAGCAATACTAACTGAAGAGCTACTAACAAGCAAATGGCTGAAAGGATTGGTGGTCTGGAAAACTCCTGAAGTTGGGAACTGAAGGTTCTGCTCTCCTATGCTTTACCTGCTTCCCAAGGCTCCAGCCATCTCAGACATCTAAGTTGCTTGTGACCCTATCATGATGCTCTAAGAACTACCTACATTGACAATATTTAATTCTCCAGTCATACAGGGACACAAAGCAAGCAAATGTGCATTCCTCAGTCACTTCAGTGAATGCTTTAGTCAGCATTTGGGGTAGATGAATCTCATTCACTTCAGGTGAATGTTTCAATTGCATTCATGTTTCAGCAAAGAGCCTACTACAGGTGAAAACATTTTTTTCTCAGAAAAAAAAAGAAATAAAACTGCATCTCAAATTATAGCTAATAAGTCTTCATATAAACTTCTCTTCAAATATTGTAAAGATATCAGTTATAGAAAGGCAATGTGAAAGAAGATTTAGTGCGCTGGAGTATCTACAATGTGTAATGTGTACAGCCGAATCCTATCCATCTCCCTGGGAGTTACCAAACTAACTCTGTAAGGGGAAGTATCATAGTTCCGTGTGATGACACTCAGCAAGTTGGAAATTCCCCAATTTATAAGTGGCGAGTGGAAGGACAGTCTTCATACATAGATCAGTGCAACTTGGAGATGTTTGTGTAAATAGTTACCAGGTGCTAATGGGTTAAATGCCCATTTTCTTACCTGCTGGCTTCAATAGTTCTGATCTGTGAAGGTCTGCCACTTCATGTGGTAATTGCCATGTTCTTTTATTAAGAACACTTATTAGCAAAATTTCAGTGCAGTCTCCTAGTTTAAGTACGCCTTATTTATTCCCACATTTATGCTAATTTTTCTATGAAGAACTGAACTGCATTATGACATTGGTACAAATTAACAGTTTATGGAGGGTCCCAAATAATTGGATTGGAATGCTGAAATATAGGTCTTTCTATTTCACTCCGGAGTAAGAAACCAAACCAGAAGGCTCTGATAGTTCTTATTAACATCTGAGGTTATGTATGTTCTTTGTGGAACAAATTTGTTTTCATGTTTTGAATGATTTAGTTTTTTTGGCCTTGTTGTCTGACCAGCCAGCACCACAAAGCTTAGTACACCTTAAAACAAATTTCCCAGTTAATGGTGATGGGTATGATGCCTTGTTTCAATTAGTACATCTTCATTTGAGGAATTTAAATTCTTCCCAGATCTGAATAGACCATCACTTTCCCTGTGATAATGTGGACGGTGGAAGGTTCACATCAAGGCAGTGGTCTCCTCTCTCTCTTTGGTCTCCAACGCTGGTCTTATTACAGTTTTACATACTACCTCTTTTCTCATGTTACTGAGGTTGAAATGCAGTGCTATTTATAACGCGGCTCACGCTGAAATGCTCTGAGATGACAGAACTGGGCAAGCCAATGCCATCAAATGGGAATGTCTGCTGTGATGGTTGATCTTGATTGTCAGCCTAATTTATCTTGATGTCGATCTTAATTGTCACTTTTGATCACTATGGAGATAAGTCTCTGGGCATGTCTCTGAGGAATTATCGAGGTTACCTGAGGTGAGAAGAGCTATCCTAAATATCGATGGCACTGCTCCATGGATTGCAGTCCTGGACTGATTAAAACAGAGAAAGGAAGCTGAGGACAAGCAGCCATTCCTCCCTGCTTCCTGGCAGTAGATAGAGTGAACCAGGCACCTCAGGCTCCTGTTGCTGTCTCAACCTGCCGGGACAGACTGAGAGCCAAAATAGACCTTTCTTTCCTTAAGCTGCATTATCCAGCTGTTTTGTCTCAGTCACAAAAGTAACTATGGCATCTGCTCCTTCCTTACAATGTTCCACCAACATCACCTGCATTTCTCTAGAGCAGTGGCTCTCAGTCTTTCCAACACTGAGACACTTTAACATAGTTCTTCACGTGGTGACATTCTACCATAAAGTTATTTCACTGATACTTCATAATTGTAATTTTGCTACTCTTATGAATTGTAATGTAAATATCTAAGTTTTCTGATGGTCTTAGGTGACCTCTGTGAAAGGGTCATTCTGCTCACAAAAATGATCAGGACCCACAGGTTGAGAGCCATTGCTCTAATCACCACTTATACTTTAGAACAGAATGAGCAGAAACCATTCCTCTTAAATGAGAAGTGAGGATCATTGTACTGTTAGCATGGTCTGATGAACAACTATAATTTCCTGGTAAGGACTAAGGTAGAGCATGTGATCTCGACACGCTTGGGGCCAAAGAAGTGCTTTGGTATACCAGCAGGTATAAACTATCATGAGTTTCTTACCACGCTGTACCTCAAACCCTTGGCACTATCTACATTGTAGCTTCTGTTTCCAGACAACTGTCATCAGACTATATCTGCCTTTAGGTCAAGTTTCCCACCAAGAATATGCAACATTTCTTTATTTTATCCTTACTTTTCCATTTCTAGATGATGCATTTTCATCCTGTAAATGTCACCTCAGGAGTCTCACTATTTTCATGTCATGGGAAAGACAAAGAGATCTCTTCCTTTAGAGATAAAGGTTAAGTTCTGATGTTTACCTCACAGGGGTGTGTCCCGAAATGGCTTTAACCCTGCAAACTTAAGAGAGAGGAGAGTGTTTCCATAGGAACGTGATGAAGAGGACAGGGCTAGGTGTCTACCACAGCTAACCCATAAAACCTACAGGCCGCTGTCTGTGACATGTTCAAACATGTAAGCTATGATGTTAAAGTCATGTTCATCATAGAAGGTGATCAAGAACGGGGGGGGGGGGGGGGGCTTCTCATCACACTGTACATACTTCTTAAGATAGAAAAGTCCTTGACTGTGGCATATATTTTTACACGTCCCTTTTTACATTGCCAGATTTGAAAGTTTACCTTCCATGTTGCCCCTGGTTACCAGGGGGTCACTGAAGCACTCCTAGGCTCTTTTGTGAAGACTCATTGCTAGTAACTTGGATCTTTCGATAGGGTTTCGCTTTATTCTGAGGCACCTAAAAATTATGGGGATTATGTCTTTGTGACTAGTTTTGTTGAGCTTGCAATTTCTTTTCAGATCTTACCTTGGACCAAGCTCAAGTGCTTGACTCAGCAGTCATTTGAAAGAAGCATGTCTTCTGGAGAAACAAACCTTTGGGAATTAAAAATCTGTAATCCAAATGGCTTGTTGACTTTTAAACTTACAAATTCACTTCCAATGTCTTCGTGGTTCACACGTGAGCCACAAGTATAACATATTTTAAGTAACTCCAAACTTAAGGTTGTAAGTATACTATAAAGTGTTTCTAATTGACAAAATTGTGACTCTTATGCTTGTATAATGCTCTGAAGGATGTAGAATTCTACACATTGTACACATTCTACACATTGTAGAATGGCTAAGTTGAGTTTTTAATATAGGTAAAATATACAATACCTCAAATATTTGTAATTCTTGTGGCAAGAATACTTAGCCACTGTTAATTACTATAGCTATATTAAATATAATCTAATCAATTATAATCTCCATGCACCTGTGCTTTATTAAAGGTCCTCGTTTAGCAATTCTTGTGTTGTGCAGAGGATGGCACATAGGTCAGTGAGCACTCAGGATTTTCCACATCTTGTCTCTCATGAACTGTGTTAACATTACAGGGAATACACCTGTCTCTCCTAACATGCTTAGCCCATTCTCCTTGGATGCTACCAAGTGTCATTTCCTGGCCACTAGGTAGTTCTAATCATTTTGGGGGCCTTCATACTCACTCCCATTTAAGGATCTAGTAACTTATATTTCCCTTCCTTTACATTTTTCTCTGTATCCTATTAAATAGTTGTTGTCTTTTTTTAAGTGATAACTATTTAAAGTGTGTGTAGGAGTATCATTTCCTAAAGATTTGTGATTCTGAGCACTTTTTCACAGGCTGATTGGCTGCTCTGTCTTTTAATAAATGTCTGCTTAGAGCCTTTGTATCCACAAGTGAGTTCCGTGGCTTCTTATAAATGTTGTAAGTGTATTTGGCTACTAATCTCTTATCAAATATATACCATGCAAAGGCCTCCCCTATTTATTCTATAACTAGATTATCTCTTCACTCTCAGCAACATTTTGGTTTGATAACTGCCCATTTATTGCTTGTGCTTTTGGGCTTATATCTGAAAATGCACTGCTTGGAGCAAATTGGAGCTTTGCTCTGAATGTATACCCGTGTGTGTGTGTGTGTGTGTGTGTGTACATGTGTGTACCTGTGTGTGTATTTCTAATATTTTTATAGTTTCAGGTCTTACATACACGGTTTTCATCTACCTGGAGCTTATTTTTTATGTGTTATATGTTAACAGTCTAATTTCATTTTCTTGATTGGGATTATATAGTTGCTTAGGATACCCCTTTGCTCATTGAGTGCACTAGGATTCTTGCTAAAAATAAACTCATCATAAATATGTGGATTTATTTCTGGGGTAGCGTAACATGCCACTACACTAAGAGAGCTTTGGCATATGTGTCCTATGAACCAGGCATTGTCTGATGCGATCACAGTTCCTTCACCAAGATTAATGATATTGGGCCAACACTATCATTCAATATTTGAGTCTCATACATTGTTTAAGCTGTGTCCTTTATATGAAGTCAGCTGAAAATCACATTTTTGTTACTTATGTCTCTTTAGAGCCTGGCTAATTTGCATACAGGCAAGCAATAAAACAATAATTATTATTCTTCCATCTAAACTAGCTTTCTTTAACCACTGAGTAGAAAACAACTACCCTGCTATTAATATTCTAAAAATATGAAGAAAATAAAGTGCTTCCTAAAAGCAGAGAACTTGAGTATAAAAATAGATTTAAATTTCCATATTGCATTCTGGGGAAGAAATCTACAGATTTTTTGAACATTCACTTTAAAAACTGTATATATTTATTTCATCTAAGAGAGTCATACCTTCTTACAGGGGGGCAACCGGGAAAGGTGGTGGTAAGTTTGACAAAGCAGAGTAGAATTTTGAGGAGAGATAGAGGGCATGGCCCTCAGCAACGCAGAACACAGAGGGCCAAAGACAACACTTGCAGCCACTTCTCATTGAAATACTCGGCATCTGTCATAGGCAGTATTGTGCCGGAAGTTCAGGAAATGAAAGGATAAATTAAAGAAACTAACATGACAAACCTGCTTCCTCAAGTCCCCTCTGTCCTGCGATACACAGACTAATTACAGTCCTTTTAAAAACTCATGGGAGGTGCGGATGAATTTTATCTGTGCCTTGTATACGGACCGCACCCACTTCTGCAGCTCCCTCTAGTCCTTCTGTAGCATTGACAACAGGGGGCAGCACAACAGAAATGCAAGGGACAGGAGCACCAGCAAGAGAGAATGACTGTGGCTTCAGAGGTGGGACAGGGACAGGGAGACCCCATAGGGCACACACAGGGACCAGGGTTATCACATTGCTTCTTAGTTAAAAGCAATAGAGTTTCAGAAGTGGTCTGGATTTCTTTTGACAAAGATACTAAAAGATTCACTAAGAGATATTTTCCCTGTTTGGCAGAATTCACCTTTCTCTTGGCTCTAGAATTATTTATAGTTGAAATCTTACTCAGTGCCAAGAAACCCACAGGTAAATCTCAGCAGGAAATTTGTATAATTTTTTTATACTTCTCAAATTCACCAATGTATCACATGGTTCTCTTTGATTCGACTAGATTAACTGTGAATTAAAAATAGCTACACAAATCTCAATTTGCCCTACACCTGAAGATGTACAAACACTTCACAACTATTACATTTTTTATGCCAATAATAACACAGCATACATTTACTGTGAGTGGACAACTCCCAAGGCATGAGAAGGTTTGCCCACAGTATTCCTCTAACTGTGCAGCCTTCACTGGGAGAGACAAGGACACCACAGGCACCTCTTGCTTGGGATGCATTTACATGCCATGGGCAAAGAGTCATGCGTGTGTGTGTGTGTGTGTGTGTGTGTGTGTGTGTGTGTGTGTGCGTGCATGTGTGTGTGTGTCTGTGTGTGTGTGTGTCTGTGTACAACCATTGTGCATGAGTTGTGGGAACTTGGAATTGATACCCTGCCTATGATCTGCTCCTCACCTTCCAATGCCAGAAAAGAACACAGTGTGCCTTGGTTCTGCCTGCCTCCTGTCTCTCCCATTCCAGCCCTGTAGAATTGACTTTGCCTTCCATTATTTCACCATATCTCAGTTGGATGCAATTAGGAAGGCACATGCTTAAACAGCTTTGCCTACATAGAAAACTACTTACTTTCCTGTCGCCAGCCCTCTCATTTATTATATTGGCAGGCTCTCCAAGAAGCTGGTAGCTCAGATTTTGGGTGGGCCCCTTTTTGCACTTTTCAGTGTTGTTTATTTCTGATTAATGAAAAAAAGAAAAAGAGAAAAATCCCCCATCTCTTCAGCAGATAACAGATTTACCACTAGTTCATTATAGATTTGATTTTCTGGCTTGCCAGCTTCTTAATTCATGTTGCTGAAGAGCAGAATGAGATTAGTTCATGTAAGGCTATAGTGACATTTGGACACTTTTCTCATGCAGATAGTGGTATAAACATTTTAGAGAGGAATAAGTCAGCTGTTTTCCCCCTTTATTTGACATGTTGAAATTCAGCCAATGCAATCTTCTCCTCTCCAGTTCTTTCCACATCAGCCAATTTCTAGAACCAGCCTGGCATTAGCTTTCTTACAAATATGGCTAGTTAATAACAGGTGTGTGTGTGTGTGTGTGTGTGTGTGTGTGTTCAAGTATCCTTTTAGAATTAAGCAAGCACTATTCCTTCCATAATTAAACATTTTCTTTAAAGGTGGCAGTACAAGATGTTGAAACAGATTAACTTTCCCAACTCTACTGAATTCTGTTCTTAAAAACATGTAGAACAATACACTGCCCTCATTTACATGTTACATATTTATCTTACTAAGGGACAGTGCAGCGTTCTATCTGGATTTCCTCTGAGGCAATGCACAAATTATAGGAGATTTGCATAAGATAATATTTTGATAGCACAAAATAATTATTGGAAGTTCACAGGAAGGAAAAATCTATTGTGTTATAGTTTTGCATGTCTTTCACTATCTCTTCTATTGTTTCTGACCTTGCCCTGAGGCAGAACTGGAGGCTTTTCTGTGTCAATCAGGATGCTGGTGCCAGGAGGGCAACTCATGGCCTTGGAAGCCAGCATGGAGCTATGAGGGGTAGTGTGGGTTTCACTGTTCAGTTCTTACTGTTCATTCTCCACAGTGTTTTGAATAGGAAAATCGCTCAGTTCAATATTCTAAATAAGTCTGTTCTTATGATCTGCATGGGTATCAATATTTCTAATAGGATCTACATCGTGTGCAATCTAAGAGCATGTCTCTGAGATGCACAAAGCTGTAGAAGATAGTAGCAGGAATGGCTTTTCTTTCTAGCAGTTTCTTACAATCCTTTATCCAGTGTGGGTCCCGAGTAGGAACATGGATTCTTGCTCAAAGATACAAGTGAACTGCATGGTGATTATTTTAAAGGGTAACTAAGTACTATTTAAAATGAGACAGAGCACAAGCCTATCATTTGAAGAGGAAGATGTGGCAAAGTGTAGAAAGGTACCTGGCTTTGTAAGCCATCACTGCCACTGCTATTTGTCACTAAGGGGTTTGGTACTTTGCTGTTACACTTTCTACCTTCCCATTACTAAAACCAGGCTTTAGCCAAATATGTCTGAGGCTAAAGTCAGATCTATACAACTGTTTCTATAAAATATGTGAATACATGAACCAGGGAGTCATGACTAACCTCTCCATATATATTTCCCATCCCCAGTTCTTAATCTATTCTAAGAAAACATTGGTTCCCCCGAGTCTAAATTAAGTACCATAATAACTGTATTTTAACTTTAGCTTGTGAAGAAAGAGAGGGGAAAAAGGAAGGAAGATAAAGATAATGTATGTTATTGTAGAATCCAGTGGCTTACACCACGACATCCAGAATGCAAAGCCTGTGCTGGCGTGTTGTCTCTTTCCTGCAATTTTATCCAGTTCACACTTCCAGCCCATTGGATGATGCCACCCACACACAAGGCAGATTCTCTTTTATGTCCCCAATCAATACCCTCTGGACATAGCCTCAGAGACACCTCCAGACATGGGTTGACCTGACACTCTATGTCTGATGACGTGAAGCATGCTCCACTTGGGAAATATTCCTGTCAGAGACATTTAAACTGAATATAAATGAGGATGGAAATATGGAGAGAGATCCATATTGTAGGACATTCTAAAAGACAACTGGCCTGGAGCCCTTAAAATGTCAGGCCAGGAAAGATAGAAGGTGCCTGTAAGTAGTTTGAGATTAGAGTCAAGATGCATGGTATGAGCTGATGTGAGCAGACAAGCCGATGATGTGAATGGGCTTGTAGCATCCTAGATAAGGAAAACAGAAGTGCTATAAAGGACATCTGGGGACAACTGTAGTTTGTGGCTATATACAGAAAGGCTATACATTAGATGCTGTCATTGAATCCGTGTTGAGTCCATTGGATGCCATGAAAAGAAAAGATGGCTAGGAGAGAGTGACTCCTGCATCAAAGACACACAGAAATGTGGGGAACAAATGGCTGGCGCCACAAGGCTACTCAGTTCTAAGTGAATAAGCCAAATTCACTCACACAGACACATGCTCACATGCATAGACACTGAGAGACATACATACACATATATAGACATGTACCTCCACACACATACATACAGGTGTATACACAAATATACATACACACAGACATATATACAAATGCACACATATATACATATCTATGTACACACAGAGATGCATGCACACGCACACACATATACACACAGAATAATTAACACACTTGGGTATTTCTTTATGTTGTGGATGTGTGGCGAGTGTGGGAATCTCAATGGGAAAAAGAGAAAATGAGACAAAATACAGGGAGACAGATGGTGAATCAAGTTGAGATAAGGAGTTAGATGTGTCTGTCTTTCAGGTTTTCTTTTGTTTTATATTTCCAAAATGGGAGGGGAGGGGTAAAAACTTTTGCTGGATAGGGAGCATAAAGACAAATACCTTGAGTTACTGGTGGAATTCTGAAGTCATTCTCAGTACACCAAGCACCTGCTAAAGTTCACATCTAGAGTCAAAGCCCTGAGGCACCACCTTTGTGTTCTCAGTAGAAGGCTACCACCTACCACCGGATGCCAGGTTCCTTTCCAACACTTGTGAAAGTGGAGATGGCCCTTACAGGGAGAGAGAACCAAAGGCATTGCTATCATCACCCAGAGTAATGCCGAACCTCAGGAGCCAAGAGAGCAAAGACCTCTGAATGCAAGCCAGGCTCCTCACCAATAAGCCGAACTGTTTATCTCAGCTCAGCACCTTCAATACTCTCATCTCTGGCGATTGCATTAGCACAAAACATATTTTCTCATTAGGGAATTTGGAAGGATGTGATGTGAAACCTTGCATGTCATTGGCAGCCTTCACATAACACTGCACACAAAATTCACTTATAGATCCATTTTTGTACTACAGGCTGGGGTGATGGTCTTCCAGCTCAAATCTCTTCAAGAGGAGAACAAAATGTCAGCCAGGTATGTCCAGAGGGTTTGCTGTGAGACAGGGAACACTGAAGAGTGGTGGCAGCTGTACAATAAGACACCGTCACATACAGTATCTGTTTAGTAACATTCCTGATGATGCTCTCTTAAGTGATATATACATAAATGATAAAATAACAGTATTCAGTAACAAAGGAACTTGTTGCCTTTGGCATTTAGTCTAACACTATCCACCCACACCCATAGTCCCTCTTATCACTAAGAGAGAAAGAAAGTTTCTATTGGTCCTGAAGTCCTCTTGGCTTCACTTGGAAGAACCATGTGGACAGAAACTGGGTTTTATATCTCATGTAATCTGATAATTATATACTTGCCTCTCAGAAAACTGACTTGATTTCCTGTTTTAAAACAAATGTACTAGGAGCTAAACAGATGGCTCAGTGGTTAAGAGCACTTGCTTCTCTTGGAAAAGGAGCAGGGTTTGGTCACCAGAGCCCCTGTAGTGGCTCACAACTGTCATTAACTCCAGTTCCAGAGAACCCTCTTCCAGCCTCTATAGGAACCAGATGTGTGTGTGTGCGTGTGCCTGTGTGTGTGTGTGTGTGTGTGTGTGTGTGTACACTCATACACATAAAATACAAATATGCTATTTTTTATAAAGTTCTATATTCTAATAGACCTAAAGGCCCACAAGTGCTGCAGAACTTCTGAAAATTAATCTAGTATCTTCACATGAAAGTATACGAAAGTGATTCCTTAGGAGAGTCTGACCACATCTCTACAGTAGGCCATAGCAAACACCAACCACACCTTTGCCAGGAAGGAAAAACAGTTTAAAAGAAAGAACTTAAATTTAACTTAAAAGAAAATTTCAAAGGAAGCTTAAAGGTCAATAAGTGCTACTCCATTCTGGTTGGCATGCTAACTCAGTTGAGTAATGAATAACCGCTGAGCGAGCTTATGAACATAGCGCCCACAACTGCAATTTCCATAAATGGTGAGAGCTCCTTTGTAGGGACGTCAGCATTACAATCCAGATGAGGATTTATGCGGTTAAACAAGGTGCTCAGAGGCAATACTTTGTAAGTAGCTCATATTAATTAAGTTACCTTCTTCCAAACATGAACACCATCACTGTGCTCAGTGGAGGGTGAGGTAAGTCTAAGGTGATAAGATTTACAATTGTGTGTGTGTGTGTGTGTGTGTGTTTATTAATTTCAAATCACATTTGCAAGTCAAAAGATAATTTCCTTCATTTAAGAGTTTTGGACATTGTGTCTTACCACTGCCAAAACTAACATGTTATTGATTATCTGCAAATGTTGGCTGTTTTCCAAATGTTGGGTGAGTAAGCACGCAGGGAGAAGGTAAGGTTGGCATGTGTAAATACTTCTCCACAGCTGAGGCCTTGAGTGGTTATTGGCTCATGGAGACTTCGGAGAGATCAGGGGGAGCCCGGGGAATGTCTGGGGACTCTGGAATGAGCTGAGAGGGGAGGTGTGGAGAAGCCTTAGCAGCCATGGCTAGCATACAGCATTGGCTATGGCCGGACCGTCCTTTGTGCCAAACAGCGCACTGAGCCCAGGGGCCTGACAGTTGGGGGAATGCTCTCAGCGGCGGCATTTTCCACAGGGAACTGAGATGGTTTACTTTTTATCTCTATGAAAAATCTACTTCACAATTTACACGGTTGATACAAGCTATTTCTAAAAGTTATAAATAAGAGTTCAGAGTGAGAAGCAGCCCTGCTCAGTCACCCTTCAGCAAATTTCACGCCCGACACATCACCCTTGAACAGAGAGAGGCTCGGACAAACAGTCACGGAAAAAAAAAATAATCAACAGACATTTCAATGTACCTGGTTTAAACAGATTTTTAAAGTCTGCTCCAAGGAAGATAATTTGATTAGCAAACTGAAGGACAGTCAAGGATCTGGTGGTTTGTGACTGATGTGGTTGGAAGGTTTCTGAGCAATCCATTGATCAAGTATGTATACTATCCCTGCCTTAGACCCCCAAATCTTACTAGGTTAGTCCAAGATACTCTTTCGATTGTCAATCAATTTCTGAATTGTGATTCTGGCAGCAAACAGAAGCTATTGCTGAGGAGTATGTAAGACAAAGAAGGTGGTTCTAGACCCTGCCCTGATGTTTTCTACTATGGCCTCTTCCACCTGCCACACACAGGTCAGTTAGATCACCATTCCTGGTGCCTGAACTCAGAGCACAGGGTATTCAGCCCTTCATGTATTATTAAAGCTACCCATTCAGATTGAGCGCATCTGTGCCCCATCATTTCATAAGTCACTCCAGGTTCAGAGCTTGAACAAACAGCCCCAATGCAAGGTGCTCACATTATAGCCAGGTTAGAAGAAACGGCAGAGCAGTCTATCCTCATAAGGGGCCTACAGGGATTCAAACAGGTACTGAAGTAGGGAAAAGTAATGGCGAAGATAGCAGAGGTTTGAGTAGTGTGATCCTGGTTGAAATGATGGGGATACTTGGAGACAAGACTGCATCTGACCAAAAAGATCAGAGACTGGCAGACTCATGGGTGGGTATTAATCAGAGTCCATATTACGCAGCCGTGAAGGATTTTGGGTGCTAGGTGACAGCATGAAGTTCCTATTACATGGGATAGAAAGTAGAGTTGTAGATCAATGATGGATGTTTTATCAAACTGCCTAGGGTAGCTGGAGAAATACATATAAATGTAAATAACTATGAGAAAGCAGCAATAATTCACCATGACGTAAACCTACTTTCCATCACAAATATAATGCCGGCAAAGGAAAAGCTTCTTAAGTTTGGAACAGAGAGCAGGCCGAGGTTTAAAATATGTAATGAAGAGTGACTTTAAATCTCTTTATTCAGAGAGGTGTCATGTGTAATGGTTTTGGAAAGAGCAATGCTTGGGGAACCTAAGTGACTTCAGATAAGAATCAGATGCTGAGCTGGGCGGTGGTGGCACACGCCTTTAATCCCAGCACTTGGGAGGCAGAGGCAGGTGAATTTCTGAGTTCAAGACCAGCCTGGGCTACAGAGTGAGTTCCAGGACAGCCAGGGCTATACCGAGAAACCCCGTCTCGAAAAACCCCTCAAAAAAAAAAATCATACACTGGCAGTACCCATGTCTCTGTGGCTCAGTCTGTGGCCTGGGGCTTTCTAGTCATAGACTTCCACACATCAACACTTTTCAGGCACCTATAGCTGTACAGTAAAGTCAAAACTGGATTAGACCATGGTAAAAAGCCTGTACATGTCCAAGCCCAGCCTCTCTTGTGATTCATATCCCTAAAAAGACCATCCCCCCAGTAACTCCCATCTTTTCCTTCCACAACATTCTAGATGCTGTTGGACCTGTTTCCCCTATCCATTCAAGTTTGATCCATCATCCACCCTAGTATTGGTCTGTATGAATGAGGGCTTCATTAGGTATCCTCACACCAGCTGTATCCTCTGTGCTGCCAGGCTCTCACATTGGCCACACAGCAGACTACACACAGTGTGCACAGCCATACAACAGAATAGACACAGTGGTTCCATACTTGTTCAAACTTGATGGACAGTCTCTTTTGGGTACAGGGTATATCTGAAGATGGGGACTCATACTATCAATGGCCACAGAGATCACAGTCAATATGCTTTAAGTTTTAGTATCACACGATATTAAACATGTATTGAAGATAAACATTTCTTTGCACATGAATACCTGTCAAGCTGCCTTCTATTACTTATATTTAATCCCTATAGATTAGTGATGTTGTCAGCATTGGTCTAAGAAACTTTTTTAAAAAAAAAAAATGGATAGCAGTTAGTGCAGAGATTAATAAGTGGTAAAAACTGCTGAGAATAAGGGGGTGTTCAATCCTCAGCCATGAATAAAGCACCTGTATCCCTTCTAATAAGCTCAGGAACCATCCTGAGAAGGAGTGTACGGGAGACTATAATAGCTGGAGGATGGGATGGGATGGCGTGTTGTATAACATGGTCTTCCTGGTACCTTATGGCTCATGATACTCTTAAGTTCAGAGCAACCTTGATTAGCTGCATAAGACATGAACACGGCTGAGATTATCAGCATCTCACCAGGCCCTGCCCCTTTCTGAGGCAGTTAATTGTTACTAGGTCACAAAGTGACATTTTCTTTACTGGGTACAGTTACTGGTAACAGGCTCCTATGGTTGCAGGTTTATCTATAATTTATCTTTCATCCTGGGTCCTGTAAACAATCCTATTAAACTAATTGTGTAAAATAACATCAATAACAAAACCAAAAACACCACCACCCCCGAAAATGCATGAAAACAAAGAGGGAGACTGCTCAGGAAGAGAAGGGATAAACAGGCATGAAAGGGAGCCAGGGAGAATAATTGAAAGGGGCTTATTACATAACATTATATACCAATATGAAAATTTCACAATAGTACTCATCGTTATATATGACTAATATATGCTAACAAATCATTTAAGAATCAAAACTAGCTAAGGCAGGACCAGCCGGGAGGCACAGGCCACAGAAGCAGCAGAGCAGGCGAGGACAGGGTCCTTTCTACCTCCATCTCCAACCAGGAGGTGTGGCTGTTCCACTGCCCTCCATCTCTAACCAGGAGGTGTGGCTGTTCCACTGCCTTCTGTGCACCTTTCCTGCCAGGGGAGAGCAGGTCTCCAGAGAGTGTTTTGACCCTGGGTCTCAGGCGAGATTGCCATTTTCTCTCTTGTGACATTCTAAGGTGGGACCAGCCAGGAGGCACAGGCCACAGAAGCTGCAGCGGAAATGGGACAGGGTCCTTCATTCAACAATCTGATCCACAGCCCTCTGCACATGCACTAGTCTTACCAGGAGAGAGCTGATCTCCCGGAAGTGCTGACACAGGCTTACAGACCCACAGGAGGAACAAGCTCCAGCCAGAGACAGCAAGAACATCTAACACCAGAGATTAATAGATGGCAAAAGGCAAACACAAGAATTTTACTACCTGAAACCAAGACTATGTGACATCATCAGAACCCAGTACACCCACCAAAGCAAGTCCTGGATACCCCAACACACCAGAAAAGTAAGATTTGGATCTAAAATCATATCTCATGATGGTGATAGAGGAATTTAAGAAGAACATAAATAACTCCTTTAAAGAAATACAGGAGAACACAGGTAAACAGGTACAAACTGTTAAAGAGGAAACACAAAAATCCATTAAAGAATTACAGAACATGAGTAAACAAGTAGAAGCACTTAAAGAGCAAACTCAAAAATCCCTTAAGGAATTGCAGGAAAACACAAACAGGTGAAGGAATTGAGTAAAACCATCCAGGACCTAAAAATGAAAGTAGAAACAATAAAGAAATCACAAAAAGAGACAACTCTGGAGTTAGAAATCTTAGGATAGAAGTCAGGAAACATAGATGCAAGCATCACCATCAGAATACAAGAGATAGAAGAGAGAACCTCAGGGGCAGAAGATAACATAGACAACATTGACAGAACAGTCAAAGAAAATGTAAAATGCAAAAAGACCCTAACCCCAAAGATCCAGAAAATCGAGGACACAATGAGAAGACCAAACCTAAGGATAATAGGTATAGAAGAGAGTGAAGATTTCCCACCTAAGGGGCCAGTAAATATCTTCAACAAAATTATAGAAGAAAACTTCCCTAACCTAAAGAAAGAGATGCCCATAAACATACAAGAAGTCTACAGAACTCCAAATAGACTGGACCAGAAAAGAAATTTCTCCTGTCACATAATAATCAAAACACCAAAAGCACTAAACAACAACAAAAAAGAATATTAAAAGCAGTAAGGGGAAAAAGGTCAAGTAATATATAAAGGCAGACCTATCAGAATTATACCAGACTTCTCACCAGAGACTCTAAAAGCCAGAAGATCCTGGACAGATGTCATACAGACCCTAAGAGAACTCAAATGCCAGCCCAGACTACTATACCCAGCAAGACTCTCAATTGCCATAGATGGAGAAACCAAGGTACTCTATGACAAAACCAAATTTACAAAATATCTTTCCACAAATCCAGCCCTTCAAAGGATAATAAATGAAAAACTGCAATACAAGGAGGGAAACTACATTCAAGAAAAAGCAAGAAAGTAATCTTCTAACAAAACTAAAAGAAGATAGCCACATGAACAGAATTACAACTCTAACAGCAAAAATAACATGAAGGAACAATTACTTTTCCTTAATATCTATTAGTATCAATGGACTCAATTCCCCAATAAAAAGACATAGACTATCAGACTGGGTATGTAAATAAGATCCAACATTTTGTTGCATATAAGAAACCCACCTCAGTGACAAAGAAAGATACTAACTCAGAATAAAAGGCTGGAAAGCAATTTTCCAAGCAAATGGTCCAAAGAAACAAGCTGGAGTGCCCATTCTAATATCAAATAAAATCAACTTTCAACCTAAAGTGGTCAAAAAAGATAAGGAGAGACACTTCATACTCATCAAAGGTAAGATCTGCCAAGATGAACTCTCAATTCTGAATCTCTAATGCTCCAAATGAAAGGAAATCTACATTCACAGAAGAAACTTTACTAAAGCTCAAAGCACACATTGTACTGTACACAATAATAGTGGAAAATTTCAACACCCCACTCTCTGCAATGGACAGATCATGGAAACAGAAACTAAACAAAGACACAGTGAGACTAACGGAAGTTATGAAACAAATGGATTTAACAGATATCCGAAGAACATTTTATCCTAAAACAAAAGGATATACCTTCTTCTCAGCACCTCATGGTACCTTCTCCAAAATTGACCATATAATCGGTCACAAAACAGGCCTCAACAGATACAAGAAGATTGAAATAATTCCTTGCATCCTATCAGATCACCATAGACTAAGGCTGGTCCTCAATAACAACTTAAACAATAGAAAGTCCACATACATGTGGAAGCTTAACAACACTCTACTCAATGATAACTTGGTCAAGGAAGCAATAGAGAAAGAAATTAAAGACTTCCTAGAGTTTACTGAAAATGAAGCCACAACATACCCAAACTTATGGGACACAATGAAAGCAGTCCTAAGGGGAAAACTCATAGCTCTGAGTGCCTCCAAAAGGAAACTGGAGAGAGCATACACCAGAAATTTGACAGCACGTCTGAAAACTCTAGAACAAAAATAAGCAAATTCACACCAGAAGAGTTGATAGCAGGAAATAATCAAGCTCTGCTGAAATCAACCAAATGGAAACAAAAAGAACTATAGAAAAAAATCAAACTAGGAGTTAGTTCTTTGAGAAAATCAACAAAATAGATAAACCCTTAGACAGACTAACTAGAGGGCACAGAGACAGTATACCAATTAACAAAATAAGAAACAAAAAGGGAGACATAGCAACAGAAACTGAGGAATTCCAAAAAATCATGAGATCCTACTACAAAAGCCTATACTCAACAAAACTGGAAAAGCTGGATGAAATGGACAATTTTCTAGACAGATACCAGGTACCAA
>JADRCD010213380.1:6264-21071 GCA_019843815.1 Montemys delectorum
CAAAGAGAGAGAGAGAGAGAGAGAGAGAGACAGAGACAGAGACAGAGACAGAGACACAGAGAGAGACAGAGAGAGAGGCAGAGAGAGAGACAGAAAGAGAGAGAGAGAGAGAGAGAGAGAGAGAGAGAGAGAGAGAGAGAGAGAGAGAGAGAGAGAGAGAGAGAGAGGAAATCTCTGGGGAAAGAATCAAGCTTGGAAAGATTTCACTTCTAGTCTGAGAGGATATTGACATATGAAACTGAGAAGAGGTAACTAGCTATATGGCAGACATTGAAGCACATAAATGGGTTAATAGAAGTTACCAGCTAGTTGGTAAGCAAGCCTAGTTTATGGCATACACACTTTTTAAATAAAAAAAATAAGCATCTGAGACATTATTTGGAAACTGAGGAGCAGGTAGAAATGACTGTGGTTATACTCATGTGTTACGTGGTGTGTGTGTGTTTGTGTGTGTGTTTGTGTGTGTGTGTGTGTGTGTGTGTGTGTGTGTGTGTGTGTGTCCATATATCAGTGCATGGGTAAGTCTGTGGAAGTTTTCTGGTTTCTTTCTTTATTACTATCCATGGTACCTTTTTGACACAAGGTCTCTCACTGAACCTGAAGCTTACTGGTTCAGTTAGTCTGGCTAGGTATCAAGTTCCTAGAATCTACCTGTCTCCATCCCCTAATACTGGGGTTATAGGCAAGTATGTCTATGCCAGATTTCACAGGGGTCATGCAATTAATACTCAGATCCTTTTACTTGCATAGCAAATAATCTTACTCACTGAGCTACTGATCATTCAGGCCAACTCCACCCCAAATACCCACTTCTTAAGACATTCTCTCACTATGTAGGTGAGGTAGACCTTAAATCGTCTTGCCTTGGGCTCCTTAGGTCATAGTTACAGGCATGTATTATCACTTCTGGATTTGTCTTTATTCCTATTTGGGGAAGGAAGGTAAGGAGGATGAATCAGAATACAAAACATGCTTACAGAAAAAAAAATCTTTATGAATGAGTCCCTAGTTCTGTTTCTCATATGATGTGATGTTATTCAAATGTGCTTACACTCTTCACTTATGAGATCAAATAATGAACCAACAAGATGGCCCAGTGAGTAAATGCTTTTGTTGTCAGGCCTGATGACCTCAGGTTAGTCTCCAGAACCAAATGGTAGAAAGAAAAAAACAATTCTGCAAAGTTGTCCTTTGACATCCACAGTAGCATATTTATGTTCCATGAAAGTAATTACTTAAGTAATTAATGGATTCTTTATAAGCTCATTGTGATTAAATATTGATTTTTTTCAGTCTATTTTTTTTCCTCTTCTAAAATTCAAAATGACCTTTTTAGAAAAGGTGCTTTTATTGTTCTCTAAGGACTGATATCCACTTATCTATGAATGTGAAATTTTACTTTCCCATCCTACCCTTAATGTCTAATAATATGTGTGAAAGCACAAAACAATGTTGTCTAATATCTGCTGGTAGGAATTTTACAAAACAGAAGGTGACTTGTAAATTATCTCAAGTTTAGTTAAACTGTGCTGACAATGAAGACAACATCATCATTTCTTCTCAACTGGGGCCTTATAATCATTAAAAAAAAAAAAAAAAAAGCAAGTTTTCTTTAGTGAGTCACAGGAGAAATACCATATGAGTCACAGATGGCCACTCAGCAGCCACTCTGGGGATACTACCAAGGAGGGTAAAAATTGTACTGGAAGGTTTTGTGTGTTGGCCTCTGATCAACTGACTTGACTCAAAACACCAACTCATTTCACACATCCCTTATTCTGTGTAGCAACTTTCCAGGACTTACTCTCTCAGATATAGGAGAGCTTTGAGTCAGTACCATGGGGACAACAGGCTTCCAACTGCATCTTTGATGACGTTTGCATTCCATCCACACTAGATAAGATCTGTTGGGCTTAGTATTTTTCTTCTCCAAGCATAGACAAGTCAGTTCAAGTCACCCTAATCCACAGATCTAACTTTGGGGGGAACTTTCAGACAGGAGTTTCACATAGGAAAATATAACAAATATCTCAGAAATGCTGAATAAAAGAGCTTGTATCTGTGAATTAAAAGGCTTCGCATTATTTTCAGATATGGGCAACTGTCTCATCAAATGGAGTCTATGGTGAATAGACCAGAATGCTGCCCTTTAATCAAAAGCAGTATAATTAATCAAATGGTCTTTTTTAATTTTCATAGTCGGAACATAACAAAAATCATTGTATACATCTTACCAGGATGGACTTTATTTATAATATGTAAATATTAATCAGGCAAAGTCAGAAGTCTGTCACTCTTGATAGAAATGGTCATTATGTCTGATAGGATGAAACCTGCAACAGTTAAATGGTAAGATCAGATGTTTACCATCAACTAGCTTCAGTTGTATTTATATGAGTTAAATGAAGTGTCTATTTGCCCAATTTAATATAGCTTACAAACAGGTTTTTTTCAGCAGTGATTCAGATGAGTCTCTGAACCATCACCAATATGATGACCAACTTCAACTTTACAACAAAGAACCGCAGAGACCCAAACCGATTTCATAACACTCGGAGGTTGTTCAGCATAAAACTTATAGAACTATAATTGAAACATTTCGTTCTATCGTGATTACCTCTATTTCCTCTTCACAATTGTGTGTGAATAGGGACAGCCCTTTCTAGTCACCCTGAATTTAATGAAAGTTCTTAAATGTCATCATTCTGAATAGAAATGAAAGTGCCTAAAGCATAGCCAAAAATTCAATGTTTTAGAAATTTTTTCAAAGTATTCTTTTAATAACCAGTTCTGACATCCCCAGTTTCCCCCAAGCTTTGAAGATGGTATGCATTTTCTATTGTCCACGGTGCCCTGATTTTTCAACCTGATGCTTTTAACTTCATCAATTTCAATCTGAATAATCTCTCTATGTCTTCTATTGCTGCAATATTTGATTTGTGACATTCCTGTAAAATGTTGCATTGGTGAGAGAAAATAAGCAGGCTTTGTTTGGTTCTCCTGGCCTGCTATCAGTCCTCCACTTACAAATTTCAATGCATTTGAATCATTAACTGATTTTACGATATCGGACTGTACTGTTATTAGTTGCATAATGAAGTACTTGAGTTGGGACTTGTCATTAGTCTAATCAAGTTGTGATTCTTTCAGATTATGTTAGGGAAATGTCAGCACATATTAATTTATTTAATTTGAAAATTACATATCAGAGACCAAAGCAATTTGTGGGGTTAAATTGTCTCTCTGTAGATCCAATTCATGATCTTCTGGGTTCACAGATCAAGTTCCCTTCTTCCCATGCACCATGTGAAAACCACCAAACACTGTTTAGCTTACACAATGTATTCTACACAGCAAGGCTTGCCCCGTCAGTGGGTACAAAGAAGGTAATTCAATCTTAAAGTTCTACTACTACATCACCAAGACCTTGCAGCTGAATCGTAGCTTTGTGCTCCTTCTGCAAACATGCACTATTAGAGATGGACTGTCAATGTCTAAGAAGTCATGCTAACCCCTCCTTTACAAAGATCACTACTTATAAAAATTCCCTGAATTGTCAGGATAGTAGCACAAAATGACTGCTAGTCTTCTACCAACTCCAGCAATGGAAGAAAGGACAACCCTTTCTGTTAGTTCTCAGAGTCCACATACAATCGTGCTTTTCATTTGCAGATCTCCAAAGCTCACATAAGCTAAAGCATTTTAAGATCACCTCTTTTTGTCCAGCCATACAAGACCCAGCACAAGTCTGACTTCCTCCATGAAAGCATGGCATGAACGTGGTTTGGGGTTGAAGAAAAAAAAATATAGCTCAATATTTATTTCTATCACATATCAGATACCTCATGGTCCCCGTTCTTTCTGTAACTGTGGCTTACAAAAGGCTTTAGGTGGGGATATTCTGTCTGCTGTGATTCTTGATGATTTAGAAGAGTCAGTTCAAAAGCATTGCTATGGTGTCTTTTGGAAATAACATGAACCTGTAAGGTGTCAGGGTATAACTTTCTTACATTTGCTGTCAAGGATTTAAAAAACAGAAAAATAACCTGGGTTCATTCTTTATGAAGTACAAGCCCTTCATACAATATTTTCTTTTCCTAAAGGATATGTATATTTCAGCAGCTTGAGCCTGTTCTAGGCAACAAAGACAAGCTACTCAAATGTAAAGCCAAAACAATAAGAAAATCTTCAGAACAACTTCACGGAACTCCTGCTTAACCCAGAACTCATCACATCCTCTTCAACTACATAAGCTAATAACATGTATCAGATGAACTAATAACTTATGCTACTTAAGGCAGCAGGGAAATATGACTCCTATTGCTGATAATCAAAATTCATAAACTGACTCACTAAGCCTATAATCCACAGCCTGAGTGTCCTTATTTCCAAAATAAAGATACTACCTTGGAAAGCAATTTTAGCAGTGATATTTAAAGACAAAGATGTGTGACACATGTTGCTGAGAAATGACACTTCATCTGCTATGTATAACACATGGGCAATATTTAATTTTGAAGTCCTTTAATCACTTGTTTATACTTTACATATTTATTATATTGAATTATATTACTAATTTTGAATTGCATGGCTAATGTATTAGTATTTCTCAATTTGTAACTTTTAATGATCTCTTAGGAAACAACAAAAAGGAGACTTAGATCCTCACCATTAGAAAAAATGTAAATATTTGACAGAGACATCAATAGAGAAAAAGTTGTCATTGCACACAAGGAGGGCAAGTTCTTCAGGTAGAGTGAAAATTGAAGGGCTGACGCTGGTGAGTCTGTGTCATTAGATATTCATTTCCAATAAACATCATGATGTCACTAAATGTATTAACAGCTCCTTCTAATTAGCTCTGCAATGGAATTAAAACCATGCCCATGATTCTGTGAGTCTGTCTGATGTGGGGCTAGGAGTTGCCAAAGATGCTACTTCAGGGACCACATCTCAGGAACCATTCTCTAAACTATACAGCCTACTAATTTGTTTGTACTACTCAGTCTAAAAGTTTGCTAGAGTTTCCTTTTTCTTGCAGACAAAACTGATTTTTATAAAATGCCTTACTTGATAACACGTATTGTGAAGCCTTTGGTTTTGATTTAAGGTATCAACATCACTAAAGCTTTCTGTCTTCAGGTACATTGTCTTCTTCCTGAACCCAATCGTTAAGCACCAGAAGTCCTAAGTTAACTCTCATGTAGGTCAAGGGCACCTAGATTAATCAATAACAGTTAAGTTTGGATACCTTACAAACTACCTAAAATATAGGGACTTGAATAGTGGCTGCCTTATGTTCTGCCAGTCAGCAATACGAACTAAGTCCAGTTGGTTCTTTTGATTTCAAGCATATTTCAGCTGTTGGATTAGAAAAGAGTTGTTGATCTTGGATGTTCTACGACATGGTGTCTTCCATTCTCCAGGATGGAGCTTTCCTCATAATGTAATTAAGATTCCAAGTGAGCATAATTGTATAAAAGGTCTATTGAGTCATGCTTGGGACCAGCAGAATGTCACTTTCATTACACATTATCAATCAAATTAAGTAATATCATCTCTGAGACCCAAGGACCGTGGATACAAGGAGGGAATTAAGGGGCACTCTTGTATTAAGTCATATCTTCGGTACTATCAGACCACGAACTACTCTGTTTCTATACTATAACTCAGTGATTCTAAATCTTCCTAATGCTGTAACCCTTAATACAATTCCTCACAATGGGGTGATCACCAACCATAAGAGTATTTCGTTGGGGCTAGTGAGATGGCTCAGTGGGTAAGAGCACTGACTGCTCTTCTGAAGGTCCTGAGTTCAAATCCTAGCAACCACATGGTAGCTCACAACCATCTATAATGAGATCTGACTCCCTCTTCTGGTGTGTCTAAATAATAATAAATAAATCTTTTATAAAACAGAGTATTTTGCTGCTATTTGATAACTGTAATTTTACTAGTGTTATGAATTGTAATGTAAATATCGACCCCCCCCAAAGGAGTCTAGGCTCACAGGTTGAGAACAAGGGCTATAACTCATCAAACACCCTATCATGTTTCCATTGTAGCAGCGACTGGCAGTGTTGAGCACTATGCACTTCAGTTACTTCTCTCTAAGAACGTACATGACTCAGTGATGGTAACTGTAACTGGCATGTCCATTTGTACCATTTCTGCTCAGCCAGAAGGTCTGTTCATCCATGTAGAAATGGAGCCTAGGCCATTATAAGCGTTTGGGTTAATTGGTTCCAAAACATTTATCTCTGTCATTTTGCAGCACTTAATGTGCCGCAAAACTAACTACAGTGCTTTAAAAACTACCGGTGTCCACCCAGGACATTTAAATCAAAATATCTGAGGTGTGGGCTTGTATAATTTTCAAAGCTCCCCAGTTAAACCAACTTCATAGCTCTAAGGCTGTCTTACATAATTATCATTGGACATACTTGATTTTTCCCATCATTCTGAAAAGACACTGTCAAAAGCAGGTTAAGAAATGAAGGTTTTATTTAGGATCTTAGGTTCAGTTTACCATGGTGGTGGCATATCAGAGTTCTAGGCAGCTCGTGGTAGAGGTGTCTAACATCTTAGAGGATAAGTAAAAAGAATATAATGAAAACCAGAGGAGAGATACAAGTTCTAAAGACTCACCCCTCTAGCTAAGCCTCACATCGCAGAAGCCCCGCATCTTTTGTTAAAGATAACCACCATCTACAGGGGCCAGTGTTCAAGCATGAGAATCTAAGGAGGACATCTCAGATCCACAAATAATATCACCTAATGGAGTATTTTTTTTTATTAAATCCAAGCGTGCATCAAAATTACCTGAAGATCTTGTGAAACACACAGGAATGACTGCAAAGCCCAGACCTATGATTTTGTGTGTCTGTCTGATGTGGGGTCAAGGGGTACCAAATATGCTACTTCAGGAATCATTCTTACAAAGCCATTCAATCAACTAACATAAAGTAGGTTATCTTGGGGATTTGATTGCCTCCGGTACAGCCAGTAAAGTATGCATGCTTGTACTGTAGGGCTGTGTTAATTCCAGGAGAGGAAAAGGATGGCCTCTTTGCTATCTAACAATACAGTATCTCTCCATCCAGTGATTCTAATTAAAGTGTTCCAGAAGGGAACCAGAACATCTATATTAAAGGTTCCACCAAGTTATTCTATTGTACTGTTAGGATTGAACACGACTTGCCCAGTGGTTTCCAAAGTATGGCCCTGGGTCAGTGTCACCAACATCACCTAAGAACAAGTCACAAATATAAACTTTCTGTATTTTCCCCATATCCTATAAATCAGATATTGGGGGTGGGATGAGGCAGGTTGGATCCACCTACAGTATTAAATTATCCAGGTACCTCCTGGTAAAGGCTAAAGTTTGAAATCTTCCACATAAATGTATTCAAACAATATAAGCAAGTAGTAGCATAGTAGGTAATACAGGTTCAAAGTCTAATAGATGTGTAGAGAAAGTCATTAGCTCACTGAATATAGGCCATTCCTAAGGGGAAAGACTGAGTGAGCAGAAAGAGGATGGACATCTGATGCTAGGAAAAAGAGGTATGTAATCTAGTGTGAATGGGACTGAGAATCTACAGGTAATTCTTGGTGCTGGAGTTACAAAGAGGCAGGCGCACAGTGTTTTATGTAGTCGAGTAGAGACCATAATTTCACAATGGATCACAGTCTATAGCAGAATATTTATAAAACATAAGAAGTGATAGAGAGTTCAGTGGTGGGACATTTCCAATTCAGACCAAAGCCACAAATGTTTTCATCTCATAAGAGGTAAAAAGCAACAAGGTCATTGGTGAAGAGGTGCAATCTCACAGCATGTAAAAAGGAAGAAGTGCTGGCTTATTGGGAAAACGTGATATCACCCCACCCCCTTTCATAGCAAATGGATAATGCCACAGGCATGATTTCTGTTTCTCATTCAGTAAGCCTTGCTGAGTGCTTCCCATATCCCAGGGGTCATGTTAGTCATTGGGAACTCCTCTGTGAACACATTCCCTGCCCTGGGGGAACTCGTCTAGTCAGGTAGGAAGAGTCAAAGGCATTCACAAAACACACATTGTATTAGGGGTTTCATCATATTTGGAAATCCACACTTTTGTTAGCAGGGCTCCTTTTCTTTTTTCTTTATCTTTTTTTTCTATTATTTTTATTTTTCAAGAGTGAAGATCTAAACAAGGCCTTATGCAATCTATGCAAGCACTCTATCAATGAGCTACTTGTATAGCTCACTATCAGTAGTTTCAAAAAGAATTCTGTTCCCACCTATGCCTCTCCCTCCTCTGCCCACAACTCTCCCTAAAAATACTGCACAGTAAATTGGTAGGTAAGATGGGGGAAGCCTAGCAAACATAAAACCGTTCAAAGTGTGACTCTAAATGAATAATCAGTTGAAGGACCCCTGGCTGGGGTATTTCTAAACTCCTTCTTTAAAAACAGAAAATGATCATTTTTTACAAAGAAAGTACAAAGACCCAACCAGTTGAAGGATGAAAGAAGCTGATCATCTTCACTGACCAGGACTGAATGAAGGAAAATGAGTATTACTAGGCTAGGCCAGACCAACTTTGTGAAGACTGAATCAGTGTCTTCAGGCCAAGGTTGTACATGGGAGAAAAACACAGAGGAAATTAGTACAGTGTATCAGTCCACAAGGGTCTGTCTTCATTGGTTATATGGAAGAACATTGCTACAATAGGCACTGCAACTATAGATGCATCCTTTTCAAACCACAGTGAACCCACCTTCCTATTCTGTAACCATAACACCAATTGACATCTTGAACATGAAAAACAAAGTGACCTTTATACCCCTCCTTGTCCCTTACAAAGAGGTAATAAGGGACAAGGGAGCAACATTTTATACACTGAAAAAGACAGTGTGACCCTGTTGATATTTTACAGTACTTAAGCCATGACATGAAGCTATATCTATTCATACACAGCTCTTATCAAACACTAGCTGCCTCCCATCTAATTGCTTGATTGTTTATTTGATTGTATCCAGTCTCTTGGTTGTAGTTAATATTTTTACAGTTGTGCCTCAAAAATGTATATTTCAAGCCCCAAAGTTCTTCTAAACTCCAAACTTATGTGATAACCACTGCACTCCTACGAAACTGTTGGAAATGGTTTGTGTACTTGAAGTTTAGCCAGGACAGCTTTGAACTTGGGAGTCCTTCCCCTATAGCCCACTGCTTGAATGGCGGTAGTCCTGGTGACTCAGTTACTCCAGTGGCTTCCTAGGATACTTGGCATAAAATTCCACAAGCTCTGCATAAACTGGACACCATGACCTCATAACCACAACCTCTGCCATCTTCTTGCTTTCTCCAATCCATCCATCTGCTTTTCCTGGCATGCTGCCTTGGATCTTTGGGTCTTCCTCTTCCCTCATGCCTCATATTCTCACAGGCTTTCTTTTTCACAACATCAGGTCCCAGCTCAAAGGAATTAAAACAAAACTTCCTCAACCATACTATTTAAAATCACTCTTACCTCAGGCTCTAGTCCCACATCTGAGTTAGAGCTTCCATTTTTAACCATACCTGTCAGCATATGACAGATTTTATTTTGGTTTACAACTACTTATAAAGATCCCCTATTTGATTATTCAATATCAAGTGCTTATATATGTGCAAGTAACACTAAATAAACCGAACAGATTGTATTTACATATTTATATATAACAGTAACAAAGAAAAAGGAGTCATGAATACGAGAGGCAGCAAAGGAGTTAGGGAAGGAGTGGAGGAGGTGAGGAGAAAGGAAGAGGAGAAAATGATATAATTATATTTTAATTTTGTTTTAAAAAAACAAAAATGATTATAAGTCATACAAAAAGTCATTAAATGCTAAACTATCCAATTATTAGTCTACTGTTTTGTAACATCTAAAAATTACTTTTGGGTTGGAGTAGTTCTTCCATGTGAACACAAATTTCTGTGGCCCAGAACTCATGAGAGTCCACACCTCTTTGATTCTTTATTTTCTTGTAGATTTTGAGTTTAGTCCATCATTACACACATACATACATACATACATACATACATACATACATACATACATATACACACACACACACACACACACACACACACACACACACTTATATTGTCACTTCTTTTCTGCCTTGCCAACAACATGCTCTAAGAATGGCACCTGTGCCTTTAATCCCCTTGTCTCCTAATGAGTCCTGTGGTCTGGGGATCTACTACTGCGATGCTGCTTCCAGATGTGAAGTGCAACCTCTTATACACATGGAAGTCAGCATGAATGAAAAAAGCAGCTTCTCTGGGACAATTTTATGATCAGTGGGAAAACCAAACCATAGTAGTTAAAATGTGGAATTGCAAAGGGAAGACAAGTTGAATAGTCTTTAATTCAAAGAGTAAATGTTTATTTTTAAACTTAAAGAAAATTGAATCAACTATATCAAAGCAACACCTCTCTAGACTGCTAATAAACTTGAAGAACTGAACTTGTCCCACAATAGTTTGCTGAAGGACAGAGTTTCAGTACATGCACTATTTATTTAAGCTCACTTTTGTTTCTTTTTGGACTAGCTGACAATATTTTGATCTACCTATTCAAAACTCTTGAGAATTTCAGGATCTACATTAGTTTGAAAATTTGACTCTCCACTTAAACTAGTAAATTACATGCAAGCCACTGGAAATAACTATGGCTCACTTCTGAGAATGAAGCTTTGAGGGACAAAGAAACAGGGATACAGCACTTGGTTTTACCCATCCTTCACAAGTATAGGTCCTCTGAGCCTCTGTAGGGTGACTCCAGTCTCACTCTTAAGACACATTTGCTCAATCTCCCATGCATAAAGAACAAGTGCCATTGACACTAATCTGTGTAGAGAAGGAAACAATAATCCGTAAGACCTTCATTAGGTCCTATTCCCTTTAGACTGTCATGTCTTGTCACCTCTCCCCTCATTACTGCCTGTCAGAACGGTCCTGAATAATATGTTTGATTTGCAATAAATATAAATTTCACTCTGACACTTTTAGAAGCAAGGTTCTAGATGAAGGATAAAGTTTTGTGAAATCATGGAGTTTTACACTTGTGAAATATGCATGCTTTATTTTCTTTGAAATAAAGACTCTCCAGTCTTTCACTTGAATTTCTTACAACAGAGCCCCTGACATGAAAGACAGATTTCATCTGAATCTCATCTCCACATTTCATAGTATTTCTTTCATCATATCTTTGCTTCTACCTTCAAAATCTAAAATGAATTTTCTTCTAGAGTTTTTATTTAGAGATGAGGTAAAGTTCTTTCTCTTGAATAATAGCTAGTTTTTAAGTACATTTGGATTTATTAGCTGTAAAACATCATAAAATGTGTGTAGAACCCTGAGAGATAAGTGTCATATGTTTTAATTCATGGCAACCAACAAATATTTACCAAGCATCTGCAAGGTCCTCAGAAAGGGAGTACCTGGAATTAGATATCCAAAGAGTTGGAAAGTTAGTATTCTTTTGCAATACTCAACACAGTTGGCCACAGACAAAGGAGTCATTTCAGATCTGTGATTTGAACACAAGGGGAGAAAACCCCCAGAATTCAAGATTGTTTTCCTTAACTCTGTGGCAGAGATTAGAAAAAGCTAAGGGATTATTAAGTTTTCAACTTAAATCTATATTTGTCATTCAAAGCCACAGAATCCCAGTGTGTTGAAGTCAAAACTAAATGATTCTAATGCCTCTTAACATATATCGCTCTAATAAGAGAGATGACCAGGAAGGTCCCAAGTCCTTGCACATAGCAAAGGGCCTCCCTAACCTTCCTGGAGGAAATGGAAAGACAGCCACTAACATGAGAATTTGGACTATCTGAATACAGCTGTGTTTACATCAAACTACTGCCTTTGCCCCCCTCCTATTGCAACGGCAACATAAGGATTTGGTTCAGCAGCTTAGAACCAACTTCAGTGTAAGGTTTCTGGTTCCCCTCTCACTCTCTACAATCTTCCTTTTATCACTCAATTCTTCCCTTTTCTCACTCTCCCTCTTTCTTCCCTCCTCATCTCCTTTCTTCCACTCCCCTCACTTATCCTTTGACCCTTTATTCCCATGGTCCATAGCTTCCTTCTATCATTTCATCTTCCATTTTTCCTTCCTCCCTTTCTCCATCTTTTCTGCTTTCCCTTTCCTTTCCTTCCTTCTTCCCTTCCTGTTAACCTACTTTGCAAACAAACAGGATAGCTAGCATCTGTCTCAAATAGCACACCCCTTTGTATCCACTATCCAAGACACTATTTTTCAATGAATATGAAACCCAGGTCTCAGTTGGCTCTTCTTTATCTTGATTTTCACAGACGTTTGATGTTCCCTTATCTGAAGAATAGCTCCACCTCTTCCTGTTCTCACAGTCTTATTGAGGTCACTCGACTTCAAAGTGCCTCTCTGAGGCTCAGCTGGTGCAGCTCGTCTGAGAGTGTCTTGGGAACGCCCTTGGGATAAGGGCAATGCTCCTCTGTAAGGTGATCCATTCCAGAGACAATGCTGCTCTCTCTGTGTTATCAATACCATGGGTGGTTTGGGCACTGCACAGAGGCCTGATGCTGCGTCTAAAAGGCATCAGTGTTCGCTGAGATGCTTCCCTGGGATCCCATTGCAAGATCTAAAGGATCTCGGTCGCAATACAGTTGCTCAGTTTGTCACAGGTGGTGCCAGAAATGGTAATCAAAATTCGATACATTCCTCAGATAGTAGTGGAAATTTTCTATACCAACTCCATCCAACCAAAGGCTAGATATCAGAAGCGCTGTATGTTCCTCACCAAGCTTCCCTTCCATTTGGATGTAGTTACAACATATGGCTTTCTGCCATTACCTGCCTTATGTACAGATACTCACTTACGCTGGGAAATGAGTGAATTTATTGCAGCATACTGAGCTGAGGATTTGGACAATGATTTTACTATGGATGTGGCCAACTGTCATCTCCAATGTGATTGAAAAATCTGACTCGTACGAGGGGCTGCCAAGTAAACACACCATACTAGGTAGGTAAGAGAGCCAGGAAAAGTGCCTCATGGAATCAGACTATAAGTACTTACAGGGAAGATGCACAAAACTACTTCAGATGACCAGAGGGGCATAGTAAGGAAGCAGAGAAGAAAGTTATCTGGACACCTGCAGGAACAGAGCTGTCATGGTATAATATGCTCTGCCTAGAAAGTTGTTCACAAGCGTTAAAACAGAATTGGGGGAGGGCAGCACTGTTATCAAAAGCAAGCCCTTTAACTAAAACACCTAAATGATCGCCATCAATTCACATAACCAACGCTTCACCTATAGTTTGTTTACTCTTATCATTATTCCAGGAAATGTCTGGTGTGATAGTCAAGTATACTCATGTCTGAAGTCCATCGCTTATAAGCCATGTGACCTAGAGAAAGTCTGTCACCTCCTTGAGCAACACCTACCTCATCCAAAATTTGAATGCAAAACACTGATGGGGACAAAACATCCAGGGTGGCCTTGGCACATGGCAATCACTTGACGATTATGAATTCCTGTGATTATTCTCAAAGGATAGACGGCAATGTTCTAAGCATGGGGGAAAAAATCTTCTTAGGCACTATGAATGTATAGAGCTACTCAGCTTGGTCTAAAGTGTTTTGGTCTGTCTCCTCCACAAGCCAAACATAATTGTGTAGGAGGCTCTGAGGTAGAGGACGCCCACAAGGCGGCTTGAGGACAGCATGTTTGCCTTGGCTGCCTGCTAACTAGCCAAAACCTCAGAAAAGTCATGACACCCGCTTGGCAAAGCAAATGTTGTCTGCTTTATTGAAAACATCTTAAGAGTATAATGAATACAACGTAGTTTGTGTCCATCGTTTGAACTTGTGATTCCATTGGCCAGGAGAGTGACAGAGCAAAAGATTAGTGAGCATAATAAACATCCACTTAACAAAGTTGAGGTGATGAAAGCAAAGCTTTAGCAAGTAGCTGACCCTGAGCAATAAAACACTTTTAATTGGATCAAAGTAGGCACTTCCCAAAAGATCCTATCCTGGCAGGGGACATTTTCCACTGTTTGGTACCAGAAATGTTTTCCAGAGTCACCCACACACTTTAGAGACCCCAGAGGTCTCAGTCATCTTTGTGGCTGTGCAAGATGGATCAACCAGAGTGGAAATTCTCAGATGTGCCAATGTGAAAGGCAAGCACAAACATGAGACTTATAAGAAGTCCTGGGAAGCCTGACAGGTCCCTAGGATTGCTACTAGCTTGGGCTGATGGGCTGTGGGGCCATGGCCTTGTGAACTGCCATAAAGGAGAAGTCTCATCCCATACCAGTGGCATGGCCCTTGGAAAAGTGGCCTGGTACATGAAGTGATGTTTTGAAAGTGGTGGAAGAAATAATAGATGGGTCTTAATTGGGTGGAATTTGTTACTGCCCAACAAATCAGAGCCTTTGGCAGTCAAGGAATAAGACTGTCAAGTACATAATAAAGCAACTGAATGCAAAGGGCAAAGGCCAGGGCTCAAACCCAGAACCTGGGTTTCCCACATGCTTATACATGGGAAAAATTGTGTCAGATAAGTCAGATGGTCCATATCTTCAGAATGAAGCTGGCACATCAGAATGCTGATGGAAGGTCCAGAGAAAGACCATGTTTACACAATTAGTCAATCATCTTACCATGGGAATCAAGCATCTGGGATCCAAAGAGGGAGGCAAGTGTTCACAAGTAGGATTTGATTCACTAATGACCTTCAATCAGGATTATACACATACACACACACACACACACACACA
>JADRCD010213381.1:0-20599 GCA_019843815.1 Montemys delectorum
GAGACTGAGCTTTTCAGGGCAGTGACCTTTAAGAGCGTTGGCGGAATTCGTGGTCTTTGCTGGTAACTGAGTAGAGACGTTAAGGCCCACACCAGATCACTAGAGTGAAAGATGAGTCTCAAAGAGGGGAAATGAGAATCACATCTTCTCAGCAGCCCCAAGCGGGAGGGGAGCGTGTCCTGAGAACAGAGGCGCGCATTGGTTCTGCCCAGGGCGCACTTCTGCAACGAATCCTAACCTTTAAGCCTACAATGTTTTACAGCAGGGAGTGGGTTGTAATCATAAAGGGAGAGGCAGGGAGTTGGAGGCTGGGAAAAGGTGGACAGAAAGGCAGAAAGGGTCTGTTTGCAGCTTTTTGCTTTCCTTACAAACCCTAGCTTCTCTGGAGTCTGACAGTGGTGTGAACACGAAGGACTCCATGTACCCTCTTGAGTGGATTTCTTTCAGATTTAAGGTTATTTTATGTGCATTGGTGTTTTGCCTACATGTATGTCTGTTGAAGGTGTCAGATCCCCTGGAACTGAAGTTATAAAAAGGTGTGAGCTGCCATGTGGGTGATGGCAATTGAACCCTGGTCCACTGGGAGAGCAGCCAGTGCTCTAACTACTGAGCCATCTCTCCAGCCCTGAGTGAGTATATTTCGGCATGGGCATTTCCTCTGTTTCAGTGACCCTGTGGCTAGGGATAGAAGGGCTGACTGAAAGTACAATATTGATATTTATTTTATTTTTTAAGTGCGTGTGTGTGTGTGTGTGTGTGTGTGTGTGTGTGTGTGTGCATGTGTAGAGGTCAGAAAACAACCTGCCACCACCTCTATCATGTGTGTCCCAGGGATCTAACTCAGGCTATCAAATGTGGTGACAAACTTTTTATCTGTTGCATCTCCTCACTGGTCATTCATTTTTTGTGTGTGTTTGAGACAGGGTATTGTGTACTTCAGGCTGTCCTCAACCTTGTTCTATAGCTGAGGATGAGTTTGAATTTATTTGTGTGTGTGTGTGTGTGGTCATGTGTGTGGGTATGTGCGAGTGAGTGCACGTGGAGGCTAAAGGACAGCCTGAAGTGGTATTTCTCAGACAGTACCCTTATCTTTTTTCAGACACAGTTTTCCACTTGCCTAAAACCCTCACCAAGTAGGCGAGGCTAGCTGGTTAGCAAGACCCAGGGATCCTTCTGTCTCTCCCTCCTCAGTGGTAGAATCATGGCTGTGCAGCACCACACACCAAGGTTCTCACTCTTGGAAAAGGCTAAAACTCTCAGCCAACCATGTGGGCCGGGCCTCTACCAGAGAGGACCCCAGGTCTGTCCCTGGGATGCCCTGTTTGGGTGGCAGCTGCCAGGAAGGGCTGCCAGCCCTTTATTTGACTTCCTCCAGGCCTGGGATAGAGATAGGAAAGGAAGAAAATATGGCTTAGATGGAACCAGAGCCTCACACATGCTAGATAAGTGTTCCACAGCTGAGCCACTCACCCCTGTTAGCTTTTTATATGCTGTACCTCATAGGATGTTGGGTCATCAAGTGAGGTAGGTATCCTTGTCATCTACTGATGAGATAGGAAAATGGAGGCCCTTGGAGCATCAGAGCTGGCTCAAAAACACATATCTTTCTCTTCAGGGGGACTGTGTTCCCAAGTAAGTCAATACAGAGTCTCACAACAATGGTCATAGGTTCCGGAGTTAACAAATGAAAATGCAGGACTCCCAGGAAAACCTGAGTTCCAGATAAACCAACAGGCTTTCAAAAAGCTATAGGTGAGGCTGGAGAGAGAGACGGCTCAGCAGTTAAGAACACTTGCTCTTGCAGAGGACCTGAGTTCCACTTCCACCCACCTGGCAGCTAACAAGTGTCTTTAACTCCCAGGAGATCCAATGCCTATTTTGATATCCAAGGACTGTTGCATGCATGTGGTAAACATACATATACTCAGGCACACACACACATACACACACACACACACACACACACACACACACACATGCATAACATAAATAAACATAAGTATATTCCAAGTAGTCCAAAGGCTGTGTATTTACTTGTATTTATCAGAAACTGAATTTTATCTGGCTCTTTTATGATAGAGTCACAGCCAAGGTCCTCTTTCACCCAAGAAAAACTGAAAAGCTTTTGGGAAGGAGAAAGCTCAATACAGCTGTTGAGACATATTCCTGTAATCCCAGCAATAGGGAGGCTCAAGCAGAGGAATCTTGCATAGTTAAACCCTGTCCAAATAGATAAATAACCTTTATCTTTCTGATCTTCATTAACAGCTTAGCGTTAATGAATTCCATAATATAGGAATACTACTATATATAATATATACATAGTAGATAGTAAGATAGTCAAATATATAGTTCCATTAATGTTGAAGACTTTAGAAAAGAAAAGACTTATTGGAGCTGCAGAAATGATTCAGTGGGCTGGGTGGTGGTGGTGCACACCTTTAATCCCAGCACTTGGGAGGCAGAGGCAGGCGGATTTCTGAGTTTGAGGCCAGCCTGGTCTACAGAGTAAGTTCCAGGACAGCCAGAGCTATACAGAGAAACCCTGTCTTGAAAAACCAACCAAACAAACAAACAAAAAAAAAAAAAAGAAAGAAAGAAAGAAAAAGAAATGATTCAGTGGGCAAGAACACTCCCTGCTCTTGCAGAGGACCCAGGTTTGGTTTCCAGCATCCACCTGGTGGGTCATAAACCCAGTTACAGGGGCTCTGATGCCCCCCTCTGACCTTCTTGGGCACCAGGCACATACATGGCATACATTCATATGCACAAACAAAATACCCATACATACAAAATACATAATTTTTAAAAGATAATTACTTATGTTTACTTTATGTGTATGGGTGTCTTGCCTGCATGTATGTATATCTGTGTACCAGGTATCTGAAGTGCCCAGAAGACAGAAAAGAGCATCAGATTTCCCCTGGAATTGGATTACAGAGGATTCTGACCTATCATGTTGGTGCTGAGAATCAAATTCTCAAGTCCTTTAAAATATGGTCCAGTTCTCTTAATCACTGGACCATCTTTTCAGGGCCCTCTTCCCAGGTTTCTCCTCCTCCTCCTCCTCCTCCTCCCCCCCCTCTCCCCCTTCTCTCTCTCTCTCTCTCTTTCTTTCTTTCTTCCTTTCTTTCGAGACAGGGTTTCTTTGTGTAGCCCTGGCTGTCCTGGAACTCTGTAGACCAGGATGGCCTTGAACTCAGAAATCCACCTGCCTCTGCCTCCCAAGTGCTGGGATTAAAGGTGTGCGCCACCAAGCTTGCTTGCTTTCTAAAGCAGGGTCTCTCATTCTGTAGCCCAATCTGGTCTTGATATGTAACCCAGGATAGCCTTGAACCCTTGGCAATTCTCCTTCCTCAGCCATGGAGTGCTGGGGTTCTATGTGGCAGTTCTTCCTTCCTCAAAGCCCAACTCTGAGTAGCCCAGGAGGTGGGTGATGGAGGAGGCAGCTCTTTTTCATCCCGTAGGCCCACTAGTTCTGGCTCGCTAAGACCAGCCATAGGCCCTGGCTCCACTCTGGTTCCCAGCTCTATCCTTGACAGCTGAGCTCTGCTGCGCTCCACTCCAGGCTCCATCGCTCTCTCCAGCGCCTGCTCAGGCGTTTGCTCTCTTTGCTCCCGTTGGGCTCACATTCCTACTCCCAGCTTGCTTGCTCTGCTTGCTCGGGGCGTCTCCCTACTGAAGAATTATGTTGCATAAAGCACCCGCCACCATCTTGAACTGGCAGTGAACTTTGCTTTCTACATATAAATACAGATAGCAATCACACCCCAATCAGCGCAGAGGCTTCGGGGCATCATCTCAGCAACTCTAACTTTCCCATTACGATAATGTGATTTTCACTCAGTCTATAATATCACCAGCCATGAATAAAGCAACTGGCTCTTTCTGCCTCTCTCCTCCCCCCCATCCCCCTTCTCTGCCTCTCTCCACCCTCCTGACTCGTTTCTTTTCCTCCCTCTTGCCTTCCTCTCCGTCTCTGCAGCCCTCCTGGAAATATCTCCATCTCTGTCTCTGCACCTCTGAGCATCTCAGCCGCCTTCTCCTAGTCTTTGCGCCCCCCGCCCTCCTCTGGGACTCACATTCCCTAAATTCTAATGGTGGGGATTTGCTGTGCCCGCGGGGCTGTTTTAAATTCTGCTCCCCAGCTCTGCCATCATTTGCCTTTGCCTGAAGGTGAGAATCTGCCAGGGACGGGGTGTTGGGGCGGGGATGGGAGGTTGGGGGGGGGTGAGAATGGCTCATTGCTAAGCTTCAGAGGGGGGTGAGGAAGTGGGAAGGGGGGCAATGAATTAGATCTTTCCTCCTTCCCTTAGGTACCAGGATGGCTTTTGGCAAAGGACTCCCATCAAGAATGCCCAAGTCAAGACTCAGCGACCACCGACCACCGGATTCACGAGGGAGATATGAGACATTGTAACTTAGGAGAGGATTCAGGAGGCTCTGGAATTCTGCATATTGGGGGACCCACACCCAGACGTTCCAGACAACTGTGTTAGATCTGGTGAGAAGGTGCTTCAAAGAGGCCTGAAAGGGAGAATCAGGTCCAGTCCTTCCAGAATCTCTCCTGAGTTCAGCTTGGTCCCCGGCAGAGCTGCCCAGAGAGAAAAGCGTGCAGATCCTTGATCAAGGCGCCAGCCACCTTTTCAACTCCTGAAGAGGGCTAATCTCTCCTTTGTGGGGACCTCTTAAGTCGATGACAGAGGGCTGGTACTTTGAACCTCTGGGTTCCCTTACCACCCCACCCCCGACTTTTTTTAAGCATTAGCTGTAGCACCCTGAGCAGGGCTCCAGGTTTTTCCTAAGCTTCAGTGTCCTCTATAAAATGAGAATTATATAAAACATAGCCTGATAGCACAAGGGGCTGGGGCAAAAATCAAAGTTCAAGACCATCTTAGCTACCCAGAATGTTCAAGGGCAGCCTAGGCTACATGAGTCCTTGTCTTTAAAGAGGTGGTGATATAATAATGGTATCTACTGCCTACTCTCTGAATTATATGATGAGGGTGACAAGTTTGGCACATTGTTAAATGCTCAGTAAATGTTAGCTAACATTACTACCACCAAATATTGAACATTACTTTCCTGTGGTTTCGTTTTTGTTTTTGTTGTTGTTTGTTTTTTGTTTTTTTGGTTTTTCGAGACAGGGTTTTTTCTGTATAGCTCTGGCTGTCCTGGAACTCACTCTGTAGACCAGGCTGGCCTCGAACTCAGAAATCCACCTGCCTCTGCCTCCCAAGTGCTGGGATTAAAGGCGTGCGCCACCACTGCCTGGGGAGAGAGCAGTTTATAGCAAGGTAGACTTGGAGGTGTCTTGGCCTCTTTAGGACTCCATTTCTTCAACTGTAGCAAAATAGGAACAGTTTTCACTCCACAGGGACTTAGTCTTAGTACAGTGCCGGCATGTGCTAAGAGCTCTAGGAATATTAGTGAGTAAGGGTCAGATACACTGGACCCAGCTGAAGATGGGGTGAACATATCAGGGTGCCCCAGAAGCCACCTTTTGCGTGAGTTGGGATCTGTGATGTGGATCCTTAACTTTTTCTGTTGCCTTGGTTCATCACTGGTTTGACCTTTTATCCCTAAGCAAGATGAGGATGATGAGGGCTTGCTTCTGTCTCCCTTGTATTGTTGTTTGTTTTTTGTCCCCACCCCCAACCTTATAGTGTTTCTCTGTGTAGCTGGCTGTCCTGCAACTCACTTTGTAGACTAGGCTGGCCTGGAACTCAGAGTTCCACCTGTCTCTAACTTCTGAGTGCTAGGATTAAAGGTGTGTGCCACCATGGCCTGGCCAGCTGCCACACTCAGTGGAAGACACTTTTATTTTAGACAAGGGCAAAAATGTCTCAAAGGGGTGTGTGTGTGTGTGTGTGTGTGTGTGTGTGTGTGTGTTAGAGAGAGAGACAGAGAGATAGACACGGAAACACAGAGACAGAGATAGGACAGAGAAACTTTACTCTTACTATGTAGCCCTAGCTGACCTGTAGCCCAGGCTAACCTTGAACTTGCAACAACCCTCTTGCTTCTGACTCCTGAGTGATCGAATTATAATCCTCACATCTGTCTCCAAACTATTGATAGATACAAATTTAAGGATTTTTGTGTATGTTTTGCTTTTCAAGACAGAGTTTCTCTGTGTAGCCATGGTTGTCTTGGAACTAGCTCTGTAGACAAAGCTGCCCTTCAATTCAAAGACCTGTCTGCCTCAGCCTCCTAAGTGCTGGGATTAAAAGTGTGTACTACCATACCTGGCTCAAAAAGTGCTTCCTGAATGTGCTGTCTTAAGCAGAAGTGACCAATTAGGATCAGACGTCCCCATCCTAGTTCTGTATTTCTAAATGCTGTTTGCTTGCTTCTCGTTGTCTTTGTTTCTCTCTGAAATTTCCTTTGGAAATATTCCAGTGTGAGCTCCAGTGGAAGAGAAGAGTGGTCCTCACAGGCTGGGAATGGGTCTTGGAGCTGCCAGTGTTAGAGCTGGGCTGGGCGTCCAGCATCACCGAGGAAGAACCAGTCCAGCCAGAGGCTAATCTGAGCCCCTTCCCTCACACTTAGCCTCTTCACCTTGGCTACAAGAAGGATGATGCCATTTTTCAAGGTCCAGCAACCAAAGCAGTCCTACTCAAGGGCTCTAGTGAAGGGAGTTGTCTTGATTAGGGTTTTACTTCTATGAACAGACACCATGACCAAGGCAACTCTTATAAGGACAACATTTAATTAGGGCTTGCTTACAAGTAGCAAGTAGAGATCCAGTCTATTATCATCAAGGCAGGTACATGGAAATATCCAGGCAGGCATACTGCAAGAGGAGCTGAGAGGTCTACATCCTCATCTGAAGCTGCTAGTGGAAGACTGGCTTCCAGGCAGCTAGGATGAGGGTTTTCAAGCCCACATCACAGTGACACACCTACTCCAACAGGGCCACACCATCTAATAGTGTTGCTCCCTGGGCTGAGCATAGACAAACCATCACAGGAGTGGGCAGTCTGTGAACTCAGTAGAGGACTAAGTGTAAGGACTTCCTTTTCCTTTCTCCTCTTCTCCATGAGGAGACAGGGTCCATGCCTTTCAGAGATGTTCCAGTCCAGAGAGAGAGGCAGATGTGAAAACAGGCCAGTCAGAACACAGCTAACTAAATTAGTTTTTTGTCACTGTGGCCAGAACACCTGACATGAACTATTTACAGGAAGAAAGACCTATTTTGCTCATGGGCCCAGAGGGTTCAGTCCATCCTGGGGCAGGGGAGTAGTGTTCTAAGGAGTAGAGCTCTATGCATTGTGGTGGGCTGGAAGTCAAGAAGAGGAAATGCCAGCACACAGCTCTTCCTTCTTCCTCTTTTATTCCAAGACTCGGTACACAGGGATGGTGCCAACACGGTTCACTTTCCTCTTAAGTTAATCTTCTCTGAAATACCCTCAGACACATGCAAAGGCTGTCTCAGGATAAATATCAGAGTGAGAGCCACACACAGTTAGTTGCAGGGCACAAGGGAGATGAGAGGAAGCTGTCCTTCTAGGAGGGACTCCTGGAGGGGGCAGGCCTGGAGAGGAGAAGGACACTGTTCTGTTCTGTTCTGTTCTGTTCTGCTCTGTTCTATTCAGTTTTGCTCTGTCCTGTCCTTTTCTGTCCTGTCCTGTTCTTATGTATAAGAACACTTGTGTGCCACTTGTGTGCCTGGTGCCCACAGAGGTCAGAGGAGGGTGTCTGATCCTCTGGATCATAGGTGATGTGAGCTATCATGTGGGTGCTGGGATCCAACTCAGGTCCTCTGCAAGAACAAGTGTTTTTTTTTTTTTTTTTAGAACAAGTGTTCTTAACCACTGAGCAACCATCACATTCTTGCCCTCAGTGAGTGGTTGGATGAAGACAGATGGAGACTAAAAGACATAGAACAGTCGTGGGGTAAATAAATACAAAGTATTAGGGTTTTTGTTTTTGGTGGTGGTGGTGATGCTACCTATTTTTGTTTTTGTCTTGAGACAAGAGTCTCACCATGAAGTCTGGCTATCTTAGAACTCACTGTGTAGACCACACTGGCTTCAGATTCACAGAGATCTACCTGCCTCTGCCTCCTGACTTCGGAGGATTAAGGGACCCTCATACCCAGCACTCATCATTAGCATTTTAAAATGAAGAAAACTGTAGCATAGGGAGGCAAACATTTTCCCAGGCTTACCCAGCTAGTGAGCAGGAACCAGCTTCAAGCCCCAGTGGACTTCAGCTAGCCTTTGTTGTTCCGAGTTTTGTAGAGGGCCAAGCGAGAGAGGACTGCATGTGGGCTCAGCTGTTAAGTGGCCAGGGTGGTCTTCTAAGGACCCAGTCCTCTCCTCCTTAGGTCTCCTTCCCCTCTTCCTCTCTCCTAAGTCATATAAGGTGCTGTGCTCATTTCCCCTTCTTCTGGCCCACAGACTAAGTGGAACTGATCCTCTACCCTGGCTCTTGGTGGGGCAAAAGTCCCACCCATTTAGTCCCACCTGAGGGGCATCTAGATAGCAACTTCTTCACTCCCCAGCCTGAGGTAGACAAGCACCGCACCAAGGACTCAGAGGGGGAAGGAGGCAGGTAGATAAAGGAAACGGAGGATTGATCATCCAGAGAAAAACTGCACAGGGACTTGAAGGGAGAGACAGACCTACTTGGGTTACTGGCCCTTTAAAAATAGACCATGCTTAGCTGGGCAGTGGTGGCACACGCCAATAATCCCAGCACTTGGGAGGCAGAGGTAGGAGGATTTCTGAGTTCGAGGCCAGCCCGGTCTACAGAGTGAGTTCCAGGACAGCCAGGGCTATTCAGAGAAACCCTATCTCGAAAAAAACAAAAAAAAAAATAAATAAACCAAAAAACAAACAAACAAAAATGTTAGCAAATGCCTCTAATCCTAGTACTGGGGATAGAGGCAGGCAGATCTCTATGAGTTTGGGGTCAGCCTAACCTGCAAAGTGAGTTCCAGGACAGCCAAGGTTGACTGTCTCGAACAATCAAAACAAAAAAGAGCAATGGACCCCACTCTGGGCATGGTAGCTCAGGTCTATAATGCAGACGCTGAGGCAGGCGAATCTCTGCAAGTTCGAAACTGCTGAAGTCATGAAAGGACAACACAGCAACAACAAAGTGTGCTCACCTATAGTTCCAGCACTGGGGAAGCTAGGCAGACTTGCTGCAAGTTCAAGACCAGTCTGAACTCAAACTAACCAAACTAAATAAACAGAACCTTTGGACCACAGTATCTCTGCGGAGACCCGGCGTTGGTGGCATTTAAAGCTTCCCAGGCCATTCCAATGGCTAACCATGTTACAGCCACAGCCTGTGGAAAAGGACTCTGGAAGCTGTTCTTGGTGACATAAGCCTATAATTAATTGTAATAGAGAGGCTGAGACAGAAGGATCAAGAGAAGGGCCAGCTTGAACTACCTAGTGAGTTCAAGCATAGCCTGGACTGTGTAGGTAGACCTGTGGGGAGGACTCTGGGTCCATATAAAAAGAAACCTCTAAGGCCCTCCTTTGTCCATTGCTAGTCTAGTGGCCTTGGCCAGTATGTCAGACCTCGCTGGGCCTCAGTTCCCTTATCTTTGTAAAATAGCAGTCCTAGCTCTACCTGCTACATTATACAAATTAATAAGCTCAGGTAGACAGTTGGATGTGATGTATATGGTTAACTATACAAGTCTAATATTTTTTAATTAGGATTCCATGTAGAAATGTGGTAGAATTAAGCAATATAAGGGTGACAGAGTATTTCTTCTAGTGCACACAAAGCCCTGGGCTCTATTCCAAGCCCTGCATAAACTAGGTATGGTGGTAATGCCTGTGGTCCCAGTATTCAGGAGGTTGAGCCTGGAGAATCAGAAGTTCAAGGTCATCCTCAGCCATGTATTAAGTTCAAGGTCATCTGGGCTACTTGAGACCTTGTCTAATGTGTGCACTCGTGTGTGTATATACATATATGTGTGTATGATATCAGGGAGGCAGGTGTACTTGCTTGTGTACACAAACCACAAGGAGTTGCTGGTGAATTCTGAAAGGAGAGCTGTAGGTTTTTTAGAGCTAGGCTTTTATGATTTTAGTTTTCAGAATATTCCATTCAAATAGAGATGGACTAGGGAGTGTGGTGTGTGTGTGTGTTAAATGATTGCTAAAGTGCACCATCATTTGAGTCTGCCTGTCAGCATATCAGAAACGTCATCTATAACCTTCACTGTTTGCAGTTTAATCTCCCCTGCCTCCCCTCGGGCCCTGTTCTGACATTTTAAACCCCATAAATGACAGTAGTGCTCTAAGCCATTTTGAAAAAACCCAAGCATTTGGAAAACACACACACACACACACACACACACACACACACACACACTCATGCACACCTAAATCCCCCTTCTCAGAAACACATGCTCACTCTCAAGATCTTAAGTAGAATCACACACATGCTCACACGTTTGTACTGGCCAATTTACAAGAAGTCGGAATTCCTGCTACTGGCCTTGAATTGTAAGTGTGACAGCAAGATGCAAGTCACAGAAGCATGTGTGTGTGTGTGTCTGGTGCCGGTGCAGGAAGTCCAGAAAGCACACAGCATCAGGACCTTTCGCTCTCCTCTCCAGTCCTAACTGCTCCTTGGCTTCTTGGCCTTGAGAGAACAGGGAAGACTCTGAGGCCCTTGAAAGGATGGCGGGTTTGTAGTATATGGAAGAGCTGCATGGTTTTATATTTTTAACCACTAAGCCATCTCTCTAGACCAGGGACTTATTTAAAAAAATATTTTTATCATGAGTTGGGGCACGGTGGCATAAGCTTTTAATACTAGCACTCGGGAGGCAGAAGTGGGTAAATCTCTGAATTTGAAGACAGTTTGGATAGTTAGATACATAATATATATTTGTATTTTCAAGACAGGGTTTCTTTGTGTAGCCCTGACTGTCCTGGAACTCAATCTGTAGACCAGGCTGGCCTTGAACTCAGAAATCTGCCTGCCTCTGCTTCCCAAGTGCTGGGATTAGGCATGCTCCACCACCACCAGGCTCAAAAAAATATTTTATTGCATGTCTCCATTGATAGGGGTGGCATGTGTGCCATTTATACATGTGGATGTCAGAGGACAACCTGTGAGAGTTGGTCTCCTCCTTTAAAAGAGGAGCCCTATCAGCTCACGGACTTATGAATCAACCTTTGGGCTTGGTACCTCAGGACAGATTCTATAACATAGCAAAGGCTGGTAAATGTTTGTTAGGTGAAGTATAGATGAGCTCTGGAGTAAGTGGTGAAGGGTATGTGGTGTGTGTGTGTGTGTGTGTGTGTGTGTGCGCGCGCGCATGCATATATAAGTGCATGCATGTGTATGTGCATTCGTGTATGTGTATTTGTCTGTGTGCCTTGTGCAAGAGAGAGAGAGAGAGAGAGAGAGCAGATGAGGGTAGATGGGAGATTGCCTGGTTAATGACAGTTCCTAGAAGAGGTCACATCTCACCTGCTGCTGAAAGATTGCCCTTATCACTACTGATACGCACGTATTCCAGAGTAAGTGAGTTTTGTTTACTTGATTTCCTTCCTTTCCTCCTCCTTCTCTTCCTTCTTCTTCTTCTTCTTCTTTTTTTTTTTTTTTTTGCCTTGGATTCTGACTTCCAATAAGATCTCCTCACTCAGCTGGGCAGTGGTGGCGCACGCCTTTAATCCCAGCACTTGGGAGGCAGAGGCAGGCAAATTTCTGAGTTCGAGGCCAGCCTGGTCTACAGAGTGAGTTCCAGGACAGCCAGGGCTACAAAGAAAAACCCTGTCTCAAAAAAAAAAAAAAAAAAAAAATCTCCTCACTCAAAAACAATATACTCTCAAATAAAGCAAACAATGGCAGGCATGCTGATTTGGTGATTTAAGACTAACTTTGTGTAGTCTAGTTAAAAAAATCCAGACCAAGCCAGGCAGCGATGGCGCACACCTTTAATCATAGCACTTGGGAGGCAGAGACAGGCGGATTTCTGAGTTCGAGGCCAGCCTAGCCTACAGAGTGAGTTCCAGGACAGCCAGGGCTACACAGAGAAACAAACAAATAAACAAACAAATCCAGAGCGTTTTCCTGAGCTGTCCCCTGAGGCGGCCCCTCTTCTTCCACTTCCCTTGGTACAGGGACTTGTACCAATGGAGAGAGCAACTCTGCATTGAAGCCCTGCATGATTCTGAGGGGCTCTGTGGACTCTTCCTGACAGATCTGGCTCCTGCAGCTCTCCCTCCCACTACATCCAGTCATCCTGCACTTTAAGGAACTTGTTTCCAAGGCAACCAATTAGTGTCAGGAAGTGAGGCTTGTGACGTCAGAAAAGGGTGGGGGTAGGGTGAGAAATTCCATCCCCCAGCTCCCTGGCTCTGCTCAGCATCTGTAGCCTTGCAAAGAAAGCTCCAGAGCAAGAGAGCTAGGCCTTTGCCCTTATGAGAAGCATGGCTCCCAGAAGAGCCCGGGAGCAAGCCCTGGGGCAGAGACCTGGCTCCACAGGCAGGACCTCTACCAGCCTTTCACTCTAAAGCTGATAACCCAGGAGCAGCCACAGCAGAGCAATAGCAACAGCAGAGCCAGCCGCCTCCCTGTCTCCTGGGAGAAAGAGATTGTAGAACTTTTTAATTTAATATATTTTTTTTAAATATCTATCAATATTGTGAGGAGAGGGGCACATGCCAAAGTGTTCTGTGGAGGTCAGAGGACCACCTTATAGAGACCATCTCCTCTATTCTACCTTTCTAGGGCTCTGGACATCAATCTGAGGACCCTGGGCAATCGCTTTTACCTGTTGAACTATCAGACTGGCCAGTCGTTTTGAGGCTCTGCAGACAAGGCAGAGGAGGAAAGCATAGCTTAAAACAGAGGATACTGTGCTCTCGGGCTTTCCTTGGGAACCTATTCTTGTACTTTCACTGCAGAGATGGAGGCTTTGGTCTGTATGAGGACAGTGCATGCTTTGAAAGCCAGTGTGATGGGTATGGTCCATTGACTCTTTGTTGGTTGGGTTGGGGATGTGACTCAGTCAGGAGCGTGCTTGCTTAGCATACAGGAAGACCTGGCTTCGGTCTCCAGCACTACATAAAACTGTTAAAACTGCAGTGTGGTGGCTCACACTTGCCATCCCAGCACTCAGGAGCTCGAGGCAGGAAGATAAGAAGTCAAAGTCATCCTTGGCTACCACAGCACTTTCCAGGCCAGCCTGGGCTATACAAAACCTCCCTTAAAAGCCAAAGTAAACTAAGGCTGAGATGTGTCTGACTGAACTGCAGCAGTTTGAACCTGTGAATCCTTGAGATCGTGGCTGTCTTCCTGAATAACAAGTTTGGCAATCGGAAAGGTTATTCTGATAAAGAGACAAAGTGTAAAATATAAAGGATCTTGTCCTTAGGGCAAAGCGAGGAGGCTGGGCATTTATCTATATGCTGACCCCTGTTGTACCAGCAGAACGGGGCCAGCTGTGACGATGATGACAGTCACAATGTCAGCCTTCATGACCAAAGGCCGCAGCTGCATCCCCGGGAACTATATTTTACACACTTTCATCCCTCGGTGGCCCCATTTAACACACAGGCTAGGAACTGCTCTCAGGTTGGATGTGGAAGCTGACTGAAATCGAGCGTTCTGTGCAAGAATTCTATATGCCAGGGGGCGGGGGGGGGGCTCAGCATTAAAGGGCACTGATGGCTCTCCCGGAAGACCTGGGTTCAATTCCCAGCACCCACATGGAGGCTAACAACCATCTGTAACTCCAGTTCAAGGGAACACAACACCCTCTTCTGATGTCAGTAGGCATGCATGTGGTGCATGGGTAATGTGGTACAGGCAAAACACCCATACATATATGATGATGATGATGATGATGATGATGATGATGATGATGACGATAAAACTAGGAGGAAGCAATGTTGGGAAGAGGGAAAGGTTAGGCTATGTCTTGGTCTCCAAAAAGACCTTAGCCTATCCCAGGAGCCAGGATGGCCCTTTGGAATTGTCCCGACCTTGTGAGAAGTGTCAGGGGAAGTTGTACTGGGCAAGGGATATGACTATAGGCTGGCTGACAGGTGCTGGCAGCGAGCTCAGTTGGATGGCATTTGGAGACTTGTCAGCATATGGGAACCCTACTTCAGACCTCTACCACCCACCCCACACCCCAGCTCTGTTGGGCTCCAGGAGACCCCCTCCCCCGCTGGAAAGTAGGGACTGTGACCTTAATGCCTCCCAACCCAGCCACAACCCTCACTACTCTGGGTCCCAGAGAAGCCTTCCTGATAGATGTGTCGGATTGACCAAAAGAGAAGGAGGATTTGAGGGGATTATACTGTCTGCTCTGGCCTGGTCCCTGATCCCCCAAGGAAAGACTCAAAGTCTCTCTGCGGCCCTTCTGGAAAGAACCAGAGCGGTGATCAGGTGCCTAGCATGGTTGTCCCTGGCCAACTTCAGGAGTGGCCAGCTGCTTCAGAAAGGCCTTGGCGGTAAGGCCAAGGCTGAGGGGTCAACAGAGGTGAGGGAGGGAGTGGACAGAAAGCCAAGTACCAGGAAGGGGCTGGGCTGTCTGTCTCTCCCAGGACCATGGCAAAGATCTAGGGAAGAAGCCTTGGTCTGGCTTCTTCAGAAGGAAGGCTGCTGGTCCAGGGCCATCTAGGTCCACTAAGAACTGAGAAAATCTCTGATGAATATAGAGTTGGGATGACTTAACAGATATGAGGAGAAAGTAGATGGAAGGGAGTCCACTCCAGAAATGCAGGAGTTCACAGGACAGGAACCCAATGAAAGCTGCACAGTGTGCTAGAAGGACATGGGCTTTCTTATCTGTGGTGAGTGTGAGTGACCCCAGAACCCTGTCAGGAGAGCATACTCCCAGGAGGATTTTTGTTTTATTTTGGTGTTAGTTCTGCGGTCCTGCCTCTCCCCACAGACACATCCCTTCACGACCTTTGTGACTCCTCTGTTAGGTCTCTTGGCTTTGGCTTCCAGAGAAAGCCAGGCAGGGCGGAGTGGGCTGGAGACCCACCCGGAGGGAGCGAGCAAGGTCGGCAAGAGGCTGAGCCAGTAGCTGAGCCAGTAGCCAGTAGCGGAGTCTGCAAGGTGCGAAGCAATCAGCGGAGCCGCTGGTGAGCGGGGTCACTCAGTAGTGTGCACATCAGGGTGAAATCCTTTCAGCTCTTCGCCAAACCCCTAGTGAAAGACAATCAGGCTCGCTGTCACCGAGCTAATTCTGTCTATATAAAAGCAGTAATGAAATTCACGGCAGGATTACCCTCTCCATCCAATGGGCCAGCGTCGTGGTGACATATCTCTCTTATTGCCCGAATGTAACACACCATCTAATTTACGTCGTGTAGCGAGCAGGAATGAAATGTTCATAAAGAATTGCTGCATCTCGTCACCTTAACTGCGGCCCGGGGCTCTGAGGCATCTGTCAGGGAGAGGAGCAGTTGCAGGAGGAGGGAGGGAGGGCGGGGCTCAGGGAGCTGCCGCCAGGGGCAGAGGCTTCCGTGGGGCGGTTGTTTCTTAATAGGGTGAAGGGAAGCTGGGGCTGGAACGAGGGGGAGGTCGGGAGGAGAAAGGAGGGGTGCAGGAGCTTTGGGGAGATGAGGATAAATAGGGCCAGGATGGAGTAGCCTGTGGGAAGTGTTTGGAAGTCTGTGTAGGTCTGGGAGGTCAGAGAGGGAGAGAATGCCGTTCGGATTTGGGTGAGTTGGGAAGACGAATGTGAGTGGCTGAATAACAAGGGGTTGCTTGGGGGAAATGACCTCAGTGCCCCCCAGGTTCAGCAGAGCTTCTGCTCATTTTTTCATTATCTGGAAATGGAAATCCACTCACCTCCGAAGGCATCGGAGCTGAATGCACTAGGCACGGAGAAGGAAGACCTTTCACAAAAGTCTTCAAGGAGCAAGCAGGTAGACCACCAGAGCGAGTTTTACAAACCCAGGAGTCAGCCTGGGCAGTGGAGGAGCACACCTTTAACCCTAGAGAGGCACGGGTGGATACCTGAGTTCCCGAGCCAGCCTACAGAGCATGTTTCAGGATAGCTGGGGCTACACAGGGAAAACCTGTCTTGAAAAACAAACAAACAAACAAAACCAACAAAAACAGACCCAAGAACCTGCTATGCGCCTCCCTCATATCCACTTGTAATTGCAGGTCCCAGACTACCAGCAAGCCTTCTCAGCTCACTGCAGAAGACAGGGCTCATCATTCTATCCTCCCACCCCACCCACCCCAAGGTCACTGCCGTCTGTTGCCTGGAGAACTCAGTGCCACCATGTCTCTGAACTTAAAAGCACTTCAGTGCTTTAAAGTGTCCTCTTGCTCTTGAGAGATGACCAGAACTTAGGTCTCCAGCTTCTTTGCTCGGTGCTCATGGTTACAAAGCACATTCCTGCCATGTCTGCCTTCCCTTGAGATCTAAATGTGCCACCCTGGAAGCAGCCTCTAGGAAAGGCTTCCCCTAGCCATTGCAAAAGTACCTGCTGACCTTCACTCCAGCTCCTATTACAGCTGTCTGCAGACATGTTGCACCTTGAAAAAACCTTGTGTTGCACCTTGGGAAAATCTTGTGATTACTCAGACCTGGTCAGCTCCTTATCTGTCTTAGTTCCTTTTCTGTTGCTGTGATGAATCACCGTAACCAAGGCAACGTATAGAAGGATGCGTTTCCTTGAGCCTGCGGTCCAGGAGGATAAGAGTCTACCATGATGGTAGGCCGGGCAGCAAGCAGCAAGCACGGTTTCAGGAGCCCAGTGCCGAGAGCTCACATCTTTTACAAGCACAAAGCAGAAAGAGCAGGAACTAGCAACAGTGCAGGGTCCAGCTCTGGTGACACAGTTTTTCCAACAAAGCTACACCTCCTAAACTTCCCCAAAACAGTGCCACAAACTGGGGAATCAAGTGTTCAAAACCCCTGAGCCTATGGGGGGATTTCTCATTCAAGTCTCTATCCATGCTTATATATATATGAATATATATGGACATGTATGTATGTGTATATGTGCTTTCTTGGCATAATTTGCTTCCTTTTTCAACTATTTGATCATAGCCTCTATTTGCCCACCATCTCTGCTCCATGAGGGCAGGGATCTAGTCTGTTTTGCTCAATGTTATATTCCCCAGCACCTGATATAGTGCCCCAGAGGCACTGAAGATGATGGGTTTATTTGTTGAATGAAGCAATGGGAGGCCTGCAGAATCCACAGTACTGGAATCCCTCTTCCTCCCTTCCATTTAACAAACACTCATTTTGTTTTTTTGAATTAAGGGTATCTGGGTGGGGTGGGGGTGTTGCACAGCATAGGTGCCCACTGAGGCCAGAAAAGGTGTTGGACCCAAGTTTGGATCCTCCGCAAGAGCAATATACATCCTTAACCACCGAGCCATTGCTTTCCTTCCATACCAGCCTTTTCAGTGGCAGTGTCAAACATACTATGGCCACCGGGCTAAACATGTGAAGACAAAGTCTATGATAGAAGGGCTCACAGCAGAGAGAGAGAGAGAGAGAGAGAGAGAGAGAGAGAGAGAGAGAGAGAGAGGAGAGAGCTCCTATGGTTGAACCTATACCAGGCTGTCTTGAGCCAGAGAAGCGTCCCATGCTCACCCATTGTTAATGTCACCTATAAAAAAATAGGGATCCTCTGGTATGCTACAAAATTCTCGACAAAACTCCCTAAGGTGCAGATCAGCTACTTTTGGAGGAAAATATCAGCAAATAAAGACAGTGTTACAAAGCTGTAAATGGGGGCTGGAGAGAAGGCTCAGGGGTTAAGAGCACTGACTACTCTTCCAAAGGACCTGAGTTCAATTCCCAGCACCTATGTGGCAGGTTACAACTGTCTATAACTATAGTTACCAGGAGATCTGACAACTTTACCCAGACATATGTGCAGGATGCACTGATCACATAAAATGTATAAATCATTTTTTAAAGTTGTAATTCAAGCATTTATCGAGTGTCAACTGTGAGCACAACTGTGATATGTAATTATATTATTCTTACCTGAGAGATGGAAGAATTGAAAGTAGCTAAGCTTAATTGCCTCAAAGAGGACATACACCTAGCAGATGATAGCTGTTCACTAAGTATCTATTGAGTGAATGAATAGATGGTGTCTCAGTTAGGGTTTCCATTGCTGTGAACAGACACCATGTCCAAGGCAACTCTTATAATGGACAACATTATACTGGGACTAGTTTACAGGTTCAGAGGTTCAGTCCATTATCATCAAGGCGGGAGCATGGCAGCATCCAGGCAGGCACTGGAGGAGCTGAGAGTTCTATATCTTCTTGGAGGAGCTGAGAGTTCTACATCTTGTTTCGAAGGCAAACAGAAGACTGTCTCCCAAGCGGCTAGGAGGAAAGTCTCAAAGCCCACTCTCACAATGGTATACTTCCTTCAAATAAAAGCCACATCTCCTGTGCCAAGCACATCCAAAACACCACATATGGGAAACCAATACATAGAAAATGACAGGATTCAACCCTAGGCATCCTGGGTCCAAAGCTCCTGGTCTTCTACTATATTCCAAATAAATTAGTTTGGAATCCTTGGGATTAGTATTAAAAAAAAATACCTAAGGTTGGGGTCTGAATCTGTATGTCCACTGCTCCAGAGCTTCGCAGACACACAAATGGCATCTAAGGTATCAGGCCTGCCTTAGACGTAATCAAGCCTGGAGAACTATCCCAGACCTTCCGCCCGCTGCCCTTTCTCATCCTGTTCTGCCCTTCTCCCTCCAACAACCCAGGCTTGGATTAGCTGATGAAGAGGCCTACAGAGGTTGGGCTTAGTTGTGCACACCTTTAATCCCAGCACTTGGAAGGCAGGGAAAGGTGGGTCTCTGTGAGTTTGAGGCTGGCCTGGTCTACAGAGAGAATTCCTGGACAGCCAGGGCTATGTAGAGAGACCTTGTCTCAGACAAAATAACAACAGAAAAAGAGGTCTACAGAAGATTGTAAGGTGGGAGCAGCTCTTTAAATAATTCCTTGCTGAGATAGCTGGTCTTTCCTCAGTACTTCACACATCTTCCTAAGTACCAGTTGATGCACTGGAGAGATGGCTCAGCGGTCCAGAGGTCCTGAGTTCAATTCCCAGCAACCACATGGTGGCTCACAACCATCTGTCATGGGATCCAGTGCCCTTTTCTGATGCATCTGAAAACAGTGACAGTTTACTCATATACATGAGATAACTTTTAAAAGGTACCAGGTGGTACACAGGTATGCATGTTCATATTAGATGTTCCATGTACATTTTTATACACACGAGGAAGTTCATTCTTTCCTTTTTTAGTTTTTAATATGCATTGGTTTTTAGTTTTTAATAGGCATTAGTTGCCTGCCTGTACGTCTGTATGAAGGTGTTGGATCTACTGGAACTGGAGTTACAGAAAGTTGTGAGCTGCCATGTAGGTGCTGGGAATTGAACCCAGGTCTTTTGGGAGAACAGCCAATGTTCTTACCCTCTGAGCCATCCTTTCTTTAGGTCTCTCCTAGTCCTAGTCCAGTGATATCTCCACCTGAGTTGCAGCACCCAAGTCTGCACCTTGAGCCTCACTCCCTGAAGACATCTATGGAGTCACTCCCCTGCAGCTTGCTTTCCCACTCACTTCTATCTTCTGCCCCTGGAAACTGTACCTGACCTTCCTGCTAATGCTCACTGAAGAGGTGCGACGGTGGGGGGTGTGCTTCCTCTCATTCTGAGGAGAGCTCTGTTCACTAGCGGTGAGCACATGTTTCTTTAAAGAAGTAATGTGTAGATGGAACACCAAGGAAATAGTCTGCACCTGGTACACGATAATCTCTCTAGTCTTGTTCACCATGAGCATCATTATCGCTCATTCATCCTTCCTAACTTGAGGGCATCTTTCCTTCCACCCACAGGGCTGTAAGTACGAACGCCCACACCCACTGTGGCCAGGGAGCTATGCTAAGCTTGGTGCCCTCTGAAGCATCTCTGGGGTTTGGGGGCACCCTGCTATTACCACCCACATCTCACAGGTCCCTGGAAGGCAGCATGCATTTGTATTTTTCAAAGTCTCCATAAAAACATGGCTCAGGCATCTCAACACTGCTTTCCAAACCTTCGAGTGCTTGGCTTTGCTGGTGAGGAGGGCGGGGTCACACTATGTAGCCTCGGCTATCCTTGAATTTGTGATGCGCCTAGCTCTGCCCACTAAGGGCTGAGATTACAGCGCACGTGCTACCTACCATGCCTGGATAAATACTAATATTTTGTTGGTGGTGGTAATTTGGGGGGGAGTTGGGTGCAGGGAGGAAACAGGGTTTCTCTGTGTAACCCTGGCAATCTTGGAACTCACTCTGTAGCCCAGGCTGGCCTCAAGCCTGGAGATCTACCTGCCTCTGCCTTCCAGATACTGGGATTAAAAGCATGCACCATCATCACCACACTTAAATACTATTTTCTTTTAAAGATTTATTTATTTATTTTATGTATATGAGTAAACTGTCACTGTCTTCAGACACACCAGAATGCATCAGATCGCATTACAGATGGTTGTGAGTGGCCATCTGGTTGCTGAGAATTGAACTCAGGACCTCTGGAAAAGCAGTCAGTGCTCTTAACCACTGAAGCCATCTTCCCAAACCTCAAATACTAATTTTTTTTTTT
>JADRCD010213382.1:0-40989 GCA_019843815.1 Montemys delectorum
TGTGTTGACATGTTGGAGGTCTGCATAGCTTATACAACTAAAATAGTACAAATCATTAATGTGTGAAATTATTACAGAGTTACACAGGAGCAAACGATGAGATGTCCACTTGTACATTTTCAGATTCGGTGTCAGGCAATTAACTTTTGATGTTTATTTGTTGGTTGTCACTTATCTCCAACATATCTGAACAGACTGGATGAGAAAGGACAATAAACAAACAAACAAACAAACAAAACCCAGTTTTCTTAGAAAGCATACTCCTTTCCTCACTATGTTTCATTAAAAGTAGATATTTTCATGAATATCTTTAATGTATGCTATGACAGCTTTATTGTTGATTGACAGCTTTATTATTGATAATTTAAATGAAGTAAAACTTCCTCATTTTTGTTACTAATTTTCCAAATAGAGTACGAAATGAATGATTTTAACTTTTAAAAATTAAAACATTTAATTTCTCAGCTGCATCTTTTTATTTTTTCTATGACTGAAAATATATTTTTTAATGGAACAATATGTTCAGATTCATGGTTCTTTTTCCCACCTCACCTCCTCTATCTGGACCACAAATAAACACACAAACCAGCCAGGTTAATCATAGGACTCCAAAGGCAGAAGGACAACTTGGTCTACAGAGTGAGTTCCAGGACAACCAGGGCTACATAGAGGAACCCTATCTTGATAAAGCAAGTAAAGAAACAAGAAAACCATGGCACAACATTATGAGAAAATGAACTTCTAAAAATAACATTACTTTTTTTGTCTTGTCCATTGACTGCTGGACATGGGACTTCCCCGAAGGATGTTTTGGATTTGAGTCATTTAATTATTTTAAACATGGTAAGAGTCTTGACAACAAATTTTCAGGACAAGACTAGATTTTCAAAACATCAATCACAAGTAGTTTTCTTTGTTTGTTTGCTTGTTTATTTGTTTGCTTTGGCTTTGTTTTTTTTAATCTATCTGGAAAAATGTGTCTAGTGATTAGAGATTCATTATTTCTTGAGGAAGCTCTGTGGGGGCTGGAGAGATGGCTCAGCAGTTAAGAACACTGCTCTTCTGCTCTTCCAGAGGTCCTCAGTTCAATTTTCAGCAACCACATGGTGGCTCGAAGTCTTCTTCTGGTGTGTCTGAAGACAGTGACATAAATTCATATACATAAAATAAATAAATCTTTTTTAAAAAAAGAAAGTTGTGTGAATGCTAAAATCAAGCAAATCATATAATTTCACTTATAAGCAATGATCAGATAGATGCTATTGAATCAAGCATAGAAATAGAAATCCCTCTTTCCCAGATATGGAAAGCCTTAAGATGACTTAGTGTTATTTGTAAATTAAATCATAAATATTATTAAGATGTGTTGTATGAACTTCTCAATTAATAAAATATTTTTGAAAATTAAACCATAATTGTTTTAGTACTATAATACTTTTTCTATAAGGATATTAAGTTGTTTTTGTCAAATATCTTTCAGAAATAAAGAGATAAAAAAGCTCCTTTGACCTAAGCTTTAATAAAAAGAACATAGAATACAAATGAGAACAGAAAGTTATGGTGGCAGTGTTCTCTCTTTCGACAATCAGATTAGATGTTGCAGTTGGAAATTCCTACATAGGAGCTCACAAATGATCAACTACACAGCTTAAATGAGATCTAATAGACAGAATTATGGGAACTATAACTGAGAAGTGTTTAAGCTTATCAAGTATTGGTACACTCCTGTTGTATTATGTTTACTAATTTATATATTCCTGTACTGCATGTCTATCATAGATCATGAGGTTGAATGAAACATTGGCTCAGGAGTAAGTTGTTCTTCCTTTTCTTTCACTATGGAAATGTTGGACATTTTCCCCATGGTTTTAAGATTGCTAGATAACAAAATAAATAATTTCTATAGGAAAATCTTCAAAGTATTTATCAGTCTTATACTTCAATGTATTAACAACTTAATCACAAAGTACTCCACACAGTTAAGCCTTGCTTATTTTTAAAGCACCCATTAAAATCATTTTTTTCTTCTAGTGTCAAAAATAACTAACATTCAATCATTAATTAATAAAAAAGAGGCTTTTGAGTTGAAATTTCTTAGACATTCTATTGTTTGGTTTTTTTTTTTCCTCACTCTTTTGACAGAAGTTACAGTAACAATGTTTGGGCATGAATATCTCATGCCCTATTTCAGTGCTCTTCTACCTCTCCTTTTCCCTTGACATCTAATATCATTGTTGCAAATATCAAACAGAAAAACACACTGTTGTACAAGTCACTGGAGACCAAAAGGCAGGAAGTAATGGCTTTATATTTTGGTTCATTTAACTGTGAAACCACATCAAGAATGTGGCAGGAAGAACTTAGAGAACTAATTTGATAGCCTCAGATGAAGATGCCAATCTGAGGATGACAGGGGTAGGAAGGCTATGACCAAGACAGAATAAAGCTAAAATGATCCCAAGAGCAGGAAGCACTAGCCCCTTAGCATTTTTAAAAGCTATTATTGTTCCTCTCCTCTAGACAGCAGTATCTGGATAGAGCACATTACTGTCAAGCTTTGCTTCTTGTTGCTCTGAGCACCATTGGAATGCAATTTTTAAAATTTCAGTGTACAGTAGAGTGTTTTCCAGTTTTCCTGGAACACTCCTGATTTGCCTCCCACATGTTTTGGCACAGTTTTTGCACTTCAGAATAATGAAATCTTATCAATGTATGGGTGAGGGTCATCTATCAAACTCTTAAATGCAACACACCAGAGTTACTCCTTCCCCCCCAAAGAGAATTCTTCCCTTAGTAGATTGATCAAGTAGCAGTGAGGTGCCAAGAGGAACGGCTGTTTCTCTAGCAACTAAGACACTGCACAGGCTGAGCTGGCAGAATTCAGCAGAGACTGGAGTCAGTATCTATGCTCAAGGAAGGATGTTGAAAAAATGGGGTTTCCCTCTGCTAGGTGCGTTAATTAGCAATTACCATAGGGTGAGGGTGATTCTTTCAGAATTTATAGCTTGCAGCTCTGTAATTTAGATTTGGATGCTCTTCCTACACACACTTCAGAACCTTGGCAATACATGATATATAGTCCCTGTTTGCTGCCAAAGATTTATCCAAAGAGAGTTTTCCCCAAATCTGCAGCTTTCTAAATCCTCACCCCACAGCAAACAATGATTATTTTCCACAGCAATTGAATTTTTTCGATAAAAAATTGATTTTTTTAGTTTAAAAGAATAATTACAGTCCAAAATCTTGAACTTTTCACACCAACTTGAGAATACTTCTTTATTTACTTTCCTTATTCTTTGAGAGTTTTGACATATTTATTTAATGGTGACTTCAGTATGAGTTCTTTTTTTCCTAGTTATTAGGTATTTTCTTTATTTACATTTCAAATATTATCCCCTTTCCTGGTTTCCCCTCTGAAGACCCCTTATTCCTTCCCCTCTCTTCCTGCTCACCTACCCAACCAATCCCATTTCCTGGCCCTGGCATTCCCCTACACGGGAGCATAGAGCCTTCACAGGAACGAGGGCCTTTCCTCCCATTGATGACCGACAAGGCCATCCTCTGCGTACATATGTAGCTCGAGCCATGAGTCTCACCATGTGTACTCTTTGGTTGGTGGTTTAGTCCCTGGGAGTTCTCAGGGTACTGGTTAGTTTACAACGTTGTTCCTCCTATGGAGCCACAAACAGCTTCAGTCTCTTGCTCCTCCATTGGGGACCCTGTGCTCAGTTGAATGGTTGGCTGCAAGCATCTACCTCTGTATTTGTCAGGTATTGGTAGAGCCTCTCAGGAGACAGTTATAACAGGCTTCTGTCAACAAGCACTTGTTGGCATCCACAATAGTGTCTGGGTTTGGTGACTGTATATGGGACGGATCCCCAGGTGGAGCAGTCTCTGGATGGTCATTCCTTTCTTTTCTGCTCCACACTTTAACTATGTAACTCCTGCTTTGCAACTCCTTCCATGGGTATGTTGTTCCCCCTTCTATGGAGCACTGAAGTATCTACACTGCGGTCTTCCTTCTTCTTGAGCTTCATGTGGTTTGTATGTAGTTTCATGTATCTTGGGTGTTCCAAACTTCTGGATTAATATCCAGCTTTCAGGGAGTGCATACCATGTGTGCTCTTTTGTGACTGGGTTACCTCACTCAGGATATTTTCTAGTTCCACCCAGTTGCCTAAGAATTTCATGAATTTATTGTTTTTAATAGCTGAGTAGTACTCCATTGTGTAAATGCACGACATTTTCTGTATCCATTCCTCTGTTGAGGGATATCTTCTTCACAATTCCATCATTCATCCTTCTCCAGTGACTTTCAGCATTTAACCTTCTTGTTCTTCTGCCTCTCCTTACTTCTTCCTCTCAGATTCCTGGCATCCCAACAGGATTGGAAACAAGCTTCATCAACTGGCCAGAGGCAGGACACATCTGTGATTTGAGAACTTATTGATTCCTTCCTAACTCTGAACAAAAATATATCCCTAGGGTAAATCCTCAAGAATGGGATATTTTTGTCCCAGATGATTGCCCAAGTAGAGTCAGAATAAAGGAAGCCATCTCTGATTTCCCAGTATGTGTTCAGAAAGAACCATTCTGAGCTATAACTCATGAAGCTATACCGGGGTTTGGACATTGTATCTTAAAGTACTAGTCAGTCAAGAGGGAGTATGGGAATTCTAAGGATAGAGCATAAACATAGCTAATGGTGAGATTTCAGACATTGGTAAACTCCTGCAGACTCCATTGTTTCATTGGAACACTCTAACTTAATATGTATTAATCAGATCGCACAATCCCTTTCCTTATCATTTCTTTCCCATTTTTTTTAATTCTGATAAATAACAGGACTCACCTCCTGTATAAGTGTCTTGGTTAAGGTTTCATTGCTGTGAACATACATCATGATGACCAAGGCAAATCTTACAAAGGACAATATTTAATTTGGGATGGCTTACAGGCCCAGAGGTTTAGTCCATTATCATCAATGGAAGAGCATGGGGCTGGAGGAGCTGAGAGTTCCAGCTCTTGTTCTGAAGGCAGACAGGAGAAAGACTGGCTTCTAGGAAGCTAGGAAGAAGGTTTTTAAGCTCATACACACAGTGAAAAACCTATTCCAACAAGATCAAACCCACTCCAACAAGACCACACCTCCTAATAGTGTCACTCACTGGGCCAAGCATATACAAACCATCACATTCCACTCCCTGGCCTCCATAGGCTTGTCCAGACACAAGAGTCTGTGGGGGCCATGCCTAGCTGTAGTATAATAAAAAAAATTACACTTATTCTAAGTTCCAAAGTCCCCATAGTCTATATACTCTCAATAATGCTAAAAGTCCAAAGTTCAAGTTCTCTTCTGAGATTCCTCCAATAATTTAACTGTAATCCCGAAAGCAAGACAGGAAACCAGTTGGGCAAACTCCAAACTCTGCATCTCCATGGCCGATGTCAAAGCAGTCTTCGGATCTCCAACTCCTTTTTATCTTTGTTTACTGCATCGAACTTCTTTTTCCTGGGTTGGTTCCACTCCCTGTTACCAGCTGTCCTCAATAGATATTTCACAGCTCTGTCATCTTTAACATCTTGGGGTCTCCAAGTCAACTTCAGTTTCAGTGTTTCTAGTTTGAAAATCATGGATCCACACATGATCTTTTGGGTTCCTCCGAAGGGTTCTAGTCATTTCTCCAGCTCTGCACTATTTAACAATCTCGGTTCTGGTTGATAACATCCCATTGCCACTGTTGTTCTTAGTGGTCGTCCCATGGTGCTGACATCTCCAATATTCTGGGGTCTTCTTCTCCAACTAGGCTTTACAAATAGCCTCTCAGAGGCTCTGTTCATGGTGCTGAGGCTCAACTTCTGTGTATGATAGCTTCAGTCCTGGGCTATCAACTGAAACTGAGGTAGCACCTTCACCAATGGCCTTCACTGGCCTCTCTCAGTGCCAAGCCTCAGCTGCTCTCATGACCTCTTCTTGTCTTCAAAGCCAGTACCACCTGGGTGATTCTTACATATTAACAAGTCCAGCTGCACCATGAGGTACAACCTTGGCTATCTCTGGAACATAGCTTCTTTGTATACTCAGAAAACACTTCCTAGATTTCACCTCAGTGATGCTGGTCTCTTCTTAATCACCAGTAATATCTTAGCTCCAGCTAACTAGCATCAATTGTCCAAGTAGTCCCTTCTATTTTTTGCTCTAAAGCCAGAGCCACATAGCCAAATGTGTCAAGATCGGCTGCTTGCTAGTGCTGGAACATGTCTGCCCCTACTCCCTTATTCTATTATCTTATCACCAGCATACTGGGAGGGAGGGAAGAAGGGAAGAAGGAAGGAAGGAAAGAAGGAAGGAAGGAAGGAAGGAAGGAGGGAAGGAGGGAAGGAGGGAAGGAGGGAAGGAGGGAAGGAGGGAAGGCGGGAAGGAGGGAAGGAGGGAAGGAGAGACAGTGTGGAGAGACCAAGTGGGAATACTATGTGGAGAGACTAGGATCTCTATGAGGATACACACTGAGGAGAGCAAGCCTTGGCCAAGTCTCAGATCAATGGTAAAGAACACTGAAAATAAAGAACAAGTGGCTGGGAAATCAGCAGCCTTAGAACTTTAGAATAGCTCAGAACCTGCTCAGCATAGTGCTTGCAGCCCCTTTAATGAAAATAATGCCTCTACGTTAGTTATTTGGGAACTAAAATGGGTTATAGGGTGTGTAGAAATACCCAGCAGTTATTTGGGAGCAAAGAATGCACTGAAACTATCCAGATAATATTACAGGAATGGGATGTGCTTCCTAAAAGAGACGAAATGCTAAAACAAAGGACAATTGATCGTATCATTTTCTGAATTCATAGGGCACACAGGACAAAGATGGTCTAGTAAAGTTTTTGATAATAAACATCAGTGTCAGGTGTTGCAGCATTTTCTCTGTCCAATCACATTAAGGCAGTGACAGGCCTGTGACTGGACAGGAATAGAGAGGTGGAGCTAGAAGTGGAGGAGGAAAAGGAACAGAGAGGAGGAAGGTGGATGAGAAGCATCATCATGGAGGCCTGGGAAGAGGACGATTCAGACCTCACATCATTATAACAGCCACAGGAAGCTAAGGTTTTTACAAGGTTAGAATAATTGGGTTAAAACATTGACTTTATCATTTGGTTCTGAAATTTTTATATTAGCATCTTGTAAATTGTCATCTTACTGATATGTAAACCTGATTGGATAATTAAGCCTTAAGAGTCATGCTTTTACCGGGTACTAGGTACTAGATACTGATCGTGGGGGTGTAGAGCATTGTATGTAAGCAAGATGATCTTGCTAGCTGGAAGAAAATAGCAAGAGCCCACCAGGACATAGTGATGTAGCCAGCTGCTGCCAGCGGGTCAAGAGAGTTTGCTGGGTGGATTCTTTTTCATATTTCCCACAGCAGTAATGGTTTTAGCTCTGTAAAAATGCCTGTGTAAAAAGTAGTGATACAGATATTTCTAGAACGCTGAGAATACTTGATTCGCACGTCTTAACTCAATGAATAAAAGAATACACTGTAAGAAGGAAAACATAAGATGAGTTGATGATAGCAATGCACTCTAAGCCTGTACAGCTTAGAACTAAACATTGCTGTGCATGCCCAAGGACCTGGGCTTGAAAACATTCTCCTGACTAGCTTTCTAAAAGAAATTATATATAGAACCTTACATGTATACAAATGTAAGACAGAGTAAGACATAAGAGAGAGTTGAGTAATATTGGGAAAAACCATGAAGAGAAGTGTTTCAGGGAACAAAAGAAGGAATGGCATCCCAGTTAGAGTACTCTCTAAACTTAGGAAGTAAGAACTTTCCCCACAGTCCAGTTTTTCATCTTAGGTCTTAATATATTTCTTTCAGTCTATTTAAACCATACTGTTATAATATGCAATTGATGTAAAATGTGAATATCAAAAATATGAATGGCATGTTCTTTTTTCTGGTTTTGATTTATTGTTGAGATTTTTCATATATTTTTATTATATAATTTTTCATTCCCCAACTCTTCCCAGATTCTCTTGCTTTCCAACCCACTAATCTTCATATTCTTCCTCTCTCTTAACTAGAAAGAAAATGAAAAGAAAAAAGAAAAAGTAAAAAAGTCACTCCTAAACACAGAATTCAATGTTTGTTGAACATCTACTCCTGAGCATGAGCGCTGTCTTGGAATGTGCTTCATGTACATATAGTCACCATATGAAGCTAATTTCTCATTGCACCCTGAGCATGAAGGGTGCAGGGTAGCGCTTCATGACCATGTTCTGTCACTCATGCTGGGATTGTTGTCTGGCATGAGCTTGCACAGGTCCTGCGCATGTCACAGCCTCCACACTTTCTATGTGCACTTACCCCATGATGTCTGTGAAATGCACTTTCTGTAAAATTATTTGACATCTCTGTTTCTTATAACACTATGGAGACCCATGGGCATAGATCCCTGAGCCTTGAATGGAAGAGTATATTAAAGACATTCAATTTAGGTCTCAATACTCTCCATGGTCTCCCTCTTTCTGGACATCTGTCCCATTGTGAGTCTCTATGTTCATATCTATCTACTGCAAGAAGGTTCTCTGCTGATGTTTGAGTGATGGAATGATTTCTGAGTATAGCAATATGTCATTAGGATTCATTTTATTGCCCTGTTGATTTAGCACAACAGTACTACTAATAGGCTTCTCCTGTGTCCATGACCTAATCTAGTCTGGAATATTTTCCTAATTAATATTATCAAGTATGAGTTCTATCTTATGGAGTGAGCCTTCTATCCAATTAAAAATGGCATAGAACCTTCACAACTCAATATTCATGTCACTATTGCAGCAATGGGCATAACTTGTAGCAAGGTCATTATTATTGCACACACTGTTCTTACCATAACTATTGCAGAGTTATTTTGAGATAAGAGTTACATTTCAATTAGTTAAGGAGTAACAGGGAACAGTTTATTTTAGAAAATTTAAGAATGAAAGCTTATTTCATAGGTCATATCTAGAGGATCTCTCTCTTTTTCTTCTCTCTCTCCTTTTTTTCCTCCAAATGTTCCATATAAACATCCATACTCTCTTCTAAAATATTGGCCTTTTTTTGCAATAATTGCTATTACATGCATATTTCCATATGTATTTATATGTATATTCCTAAATATAACCACGCTACAATTATGTATGTGTACCTAAGTCTATCTCCTAAATATAACCAACTCAGTCCCTATAAAGGTACCTGTAATCATAAGCTTCCTTATTTGTTTTAAGCTAAGAATGCATCCTTAGAGTCACTTTCAAGAACTCATCACCAAAGCTACTAGATTCCCAATAACTCTTTTCCCAGCCTGGGCTCCTCTTAGCTCCCAAGTATTGTAAATAAGGATTTTCTTCTAGATCATGGTTAGTATGACACTGTTAGTTTTTTTATAATATTACTTTCAATGCTTGATAATAAACTGACCACAAAGTATATTATAGAACAAAGAAGTCAGAAATTTGATTTAGGAAATGAGGATTTCTGGAATTATGGTTTTCATGAGAAGTAAATTATGAACCTAACACTGTGGTGAAGGTTTATTATCAATAAACACTGTGAATAAATAACTAAATACCTTAGAGTTCTAGTGCTATTATGGATTTTTTCTACTCATAATATGAGGATTTCCCTACTTGGAGACAGGAAAAACTGATTTGATAACCTTCAGTTGGTCTCCTTAGGCCTGTGATCCACAATCTACTGGCATGCCCTAGTTTGACTTCTCTGTGACTGCATCGAGTCTCTAACTAGACATATATTAAAGTTCTATCAGCTTTGCTACCACCTGCTTGCTTGACAGTTTTATTCCACTGACTAGTTTCCTAGGTCTCGATAAATCACCTGCAGCAGGATTTCAGTAACAAAGGAGTTCAGGGCCATCGTTAGACCAGGCGAACAAAAGGCACCAAGGGTGGCTTTTCTAATATTCCAGGTTCCTGGGCTTTCGTAATTTTCCCTAAAAACTATCCCACATGATTTGATAAGATTCTCAATACCCAGCCCCCCCCTTTCCTCACCATCTACATAAGTATTAAATTCTTAAGTGGGACTGCCGATATGGCTTGAAAAATAAATGTGGTGAGTCCGATTTCCCTCTCATCGGGCAGAAGCTGCATCAATAAAACCACTCAAGACATTCAGAAATATGTGGAGTTTTCCATGGGAGACTGCAGATCGATGAACACACAGAACTTGTCCTTGTCACCCCTGCTGTGGAGCCCTCTCTTCTCAGCCTGACACATCAATAACAGTGTCTGAGTCCCTGGCTACTGTTACAGACTACAAATGTCTCCTGGCATTAATCTTTCAGAACAGGATTCCTGGTTCACCTTGGTGACACTTGGTTGAGCGCCTCATTCCTTGATGCAGTTTCTTGATTCCTAAGTGTGAAGAAATACAAAATTTAAAAGAAAAAAAATCAACAGAAGTATTCCAGTCAGCTTGCTGCAATATATAGCAAAGTGTGTCTTTAAATGGATGGCAACATTTTGAAAAATTGTTTGTAAAATAAATAATCTGCTTCTGTCTTAGTTTAAATATTAATGTGCAAAATCATGATTTAAAAACCAGTGCCCTGTAAGAAATGAACGGTTCTCTTCTGGTTTAGTCTTTATCCTTTACATAAAATGGCCCCCAAAGGGCTGATAGGATAAGAACTTAGTGCCAAACTTACCAAATTTGCAAAACTTCTTAGACTGTATTCAGATGAGGCTTTGCAGTTTTTCATCCAGGATTGTCTTCAAATATGCCATGCGCACATTATAACACACACAGAGTGTGTCATTTCAAGTATCACTAATGCAGGGAAGTCAACTTGTTTTCAAACTACAAGCTAAATATCTACTGAGTTTTCATAGCATAACAAAAAGTCACCGACCGAGAAGGCGGAATGTTGGAGTTGGGGCTTGAGAGATACATAAAAGTTGTGAGACAAGACAGAGACCAACAAAGCAGACTCCCTACAGGAGTGTTAGGCTTCACAATGTGTAAACTTCCAGACAGTTCAGCAGTTCTCTTTGACAGAAGTGAGGCTGAAACCCAGAAAAGGAGAAATCAAGGAAGAATCTTGTATACTTCCTATACAATAATCCCTAGCTTTCTGAGCCACCGGTTCCCATGCTTTGATTATCATCAGAGTTCCTGGGAGAGAAATTTAAGAATCCAGATCCTTTGATATATGTCTAAAGATTATAATTATAAAGTAAGGAGTGGGAGCCATTGATATTATTTTTAAAAAAACAAAACAAAACAAAACAAACAACAACAACAACAACAACAAAAAAAAAAAAAACAGTTTCCAAGCATGATTATCAAATTTGACCACTTCAAGTTGAGAACAACACAAAACAAAGAAACAGAAACACACTGAAGAGCTTGGAAGAAACCTGCTATATTCATGTAATCTCAATAATCTTCAGTTTTGTTGGAATATAAAGGAAGACTATATCACTTAGTCAGAGACTTGTTTTACTGTACAAAATCAGTTTCTCAGTCAATCAGTCAGTCTGTCTGTCTCTCTCTGTCTCTGTCTCTCTGTCTCTGTCCCTTGCCTGCCTCCTCCTCTCTCCCTCATTCCCTCCATCCCTCTCTCCTCCCTTCTCCTCTCCTCTCTTCTCCTTTCCCAGACTCTGTCTCTCCCTCTGTCTTTCTCTTTCTGTATGTCTGCATGTGAACACACACACACAAATGTGTGTGTGTGTGCACATGCTTGTGTGTATGTGTACACATGCATGGTGTGAATTGTGTATTTATGATTGTTCATTAATTAGTTGCCATTACTTCACAATGTGAATATTTAATGTACTAAATTGGTTTTCTAGTTGTCATGTAGGGCTTATGGTAATACTGGGCCCAGTTTAACTTTGTGACAGTTGGCTAGAGACCTCTTCCTGCTTAGATTCTCTAGGCTAGAAAACACCTGCCACTTGTTTTTGTTTGTTTCTGTTTTGCTTGGTTTTGCTTTCAGTTTGAATCAGTTTTTACCTCTCTGGCTACCCAGGGTATGAATGTGACTTTGTAACCAAGAATTAGATGTTATTAGGCTTGGAAAGAAAGGTGTAAATCTTCATTATATTTTTAATTACTATCTATTACAGAGAAAGGTTAAGTAAATATATGCCACAGATCCACTCACTGGGTTCCTTTATGACATAATGTGTGAATTTTGAAAACAAACAAAAAGCAAGTTTTAAAGAAATAGAAAAATAACATTTCTCTGAGCATGTAGGACAAAGGTTATGCCTGGGCTTTAATTGTATTTCTATCGTTACTTAATAGCATTAAAAGTGTCAAAAGATAAACTCTGTGAGGAGCAGGGATCTTTATTGATTAATTTATAGCAGTTGGAATTATGTTGGGTACAAAGGAGGCATCCAGTGAGGAGACTCAAATAGCTAAGTAACAGATAAGTTACAATGACTAACATTGTCATTGAGGTGCCAATCAAGGTCATACAGGTCTTAAATGTTTTAATTAGAATTGAATGACTAGGTTGACTTTAAAACTTAGGAGTCTCCACTGCCTAATACGAGCTTCTACATTTCAGTGAAGCGAGTCCTCAGACATATGTGTCATTTCTTGCCTGAGAGAAGGGAGTCCATTGCCATATGTCAACTCAAATGGTGCCAAAACTCCTTCTGCGCACTGTCTTGCTCCTGTTTTATTCCCTCTGCTTAGACAAACATCTTACACTATTTCAACGTGCAAATAACTGTATTGGTGACAGTCAGCTTAACAGAAAAGCATGATACAGTTTCAGACTCTCTGGAGCCTCCTAGGACTGCATTTAAAAATCACCCAATGCAGCCTTTCCCAGCTTGCCTTAAATCTGGTCTAATGTTTTGTCTGACAAACTATAAAGACTCTACATAATTACAAAGTGAATCCACAATGCAAATATCTGCTGAATTTTAATGTAACCCTTACTTGACCCAAGATATTAATCAAATGAAATTACATTTCCAGAATATTTTATCCATGGGATGACTTAACAGAGCTTAGCTTGGCTCCCTTCTGCTGTCAACATGTATTAGGGAAGGCCCTATTTGAGTCTTATTCTGACCTTTCCCAATATCACATCTTTTTGCTGATCGATAGTCCCAGCTCATTTCTGATGCTCTGACATTCTTTGGAACATCAGGAATTTATAAATAGACTATTGATATTTATGGTCCTCAAATAAATTGTGTTTTATTAAGCATATGTTTACATGAAAGAGAATGGGTCAACTAACTACCTAAATGTATTAGATTTCGTCAATATTCATTTTATTGGTTTTTTTTCTATACTAAGGAAGTTTGCAAGTAATATTACAAATTTACCAAAGGAAAAAAGGAATTTATTTTAATAATTCTTCAAACTACTTTCTATTGTATATATTTGAGTAAATATTACTGATGAATAAATCCAGTGATATTATCTAATAAACATTTCAGTTCAAATAAAGAGATGATAGATAGTTCCATGGTACAATGAGGAACATGGACATAAGTGATGCCTTGGCAAACAATAGATATAACTGGGTGGTAAGTCTACCTTGCTAGCTCAGATTAATCTCTTTAGTGCAAGGACTCTGTTTTAAGATAAGGCTGCCAAAGATCTCCTGAAGTGTTATTCTCAGATGGTGCATCATCTATCTTGCTGTTGGATCTCAGTGCCTTTGCTGAACAGCATGTATTAAAATTAGAACAAATCTCAAGGGAAGCCAGGTTCCAAGCCATGAGCCTGTGAGACTGGCCAGTCACTTGACAGCATCATGTATCCCAGATTCATGCCTCTTTTCTGTGGCCAACTTACTCAAGAGCTTTTCATTACACAGTAGACAGTAAGAAAAATTGTAAACCAGCAAATTAAGGCCAGAATTACAAGTGATGTAATTTTATTTTATTCAGACTGAAGTCTAAGTAGTTTGGAGAAATAATGTGTCTTTGTATCTTAGGGTATAAATAAGAGGACATTGTTATTTATGCAGAAAATAAATCTCATAAACATTATTTTACACAGGAGTAAAGAATCTTCTCAATGCTTTTGGTAAGTACATAAGAGTATGAAGAAATAGCCTAGAGATGAATAAACCAAAAAAACAATATACTTTTAATGACTTCTATTTTTAAATTATGCAAAAGAATACATTTAAAAGCACATTAAATATTATTTGATATATTACATTATGTTTTGGAGTTGAATAATTTACTTATTGTAAATGTTTGTAGACATAATATTTGGATACTAAAAATTAAGAAGTGACAAATTTAAAACAAAACACTCTGCAAAAGATGATTATTTTGTCAAAGGAATGATCCAGCTTTTGAGATGGATAATTTACTTAAATACATAAAAATATTGTTCTAGCAGTTTGAAAAGTTGGTCTCCACCTTTCACTGAATGTTTTCTCCAGTGATTTTTAAAGATTACTTTTTCAGATGTAGAGAGCATAATCGATATGAAAGCACATACATCTAAGTAAAAATTAAAGCAAAATTGTCATTGGAGGAAGCCGAAATAATTCAAGAGAAGCTTGTAAGACATATGGTTATACTTCAAGAAGCATGCTAAATACTGACAAGTGTGATTGTATAAAGAAAAAGAAAAGGCATTCAGGTTCTTTCTCATTTGTACATGCTACACACACAGACACCTTGTGGAATCAAATATTGGGACAAGAAGCTTATTTGGGATCCGTGTGAGATTATGCCAACCTACAGAGGAAAGGACTGGCTAGACAGAGATACATTCTTTTCTTGTTCCTATCCAATGTTTCTGATATGCTCCATTAAACACATAAATAGGGAGACAAAACAAAACAGAACATTGTTGATACACTTTAAGGTTCCTGAATAGTTGAAAGGGAGCTACAGAGCATCATGGTGATGTCTGGTATGGCTCTTGGAATCCTTTGCAATGTTATTCATTGTAAAAATTTACAGTGCCCTTCACAATCAAAATGTACTTTCTTCCTGACAACCAAACAAGTCTGCTTGGTTGTCAGAGACACTTACAATTTGAGGTACTTTGTGCATGTTTCCTAATGTGAAGGTGCCAACAGAAACATCTACTCTAAGGAATTGGAAAAGAGATAACTGGCAAGGCCATATTACAAAGCTTTTTACATACAGAAGTATGTTAATGGGGTCATAAGTCAGGACGTGTTGAGATACAATGGGTGAAGGTGTGTCTATGTATATTTAATTCTTAATTCTGTACCAGCAAAGAGATAAATGCTGGCAGGATTCTGGGTATTGCCATTTCTACGGCCTGTTACTGGGTTTTCTCTTTTGTAAATATTTGTTCTTCCTTTCCTGCCTAAAGTAATCTAGAATTGTATCTAACTGGATATAATAAAGATCCGACACAAAATAGCTAGGAAGGAAACAGCGAATAGATCTTTCAGAGATTCTGGGAGAAGAAATCGGAGTGGGAAAATCCAGCCTACAAACTTGATGGTGATTGGATGGACCAGAGAGGAATAGAAAAGATAGAGCTGGCAATGTGACAGGACATGATGCCAGGATTAGCCCAGTGAGAGTAGCTGGGAGACTTGCTAGCTCAAAGGCCTGAGCTTTAAAATATTAATAAACCACTGTGTCATTACTTACGTTGCTAGCAGGTCTGAAAGAGTCCCACCGTAAAGAGGTCAGAAAGAAGACAACGTAAGTAGGCAGCGACTAAAAGATTGTGTGGGACTGTCTGTGGTTATGAAGTTCTGTAGAAAATGGATTGTTCATTTCTATCGTCAATATGCCAGTGACACATTGGACAAACAGACCCACAGGTCAGGAAAACTTCAAACTTAGCAATGACTTTCCCTTCAGCATACACAAGATCTATCCTCAGCCTTGAGGGTACAAAATCCAACATCAAACAAATGATATAGTAGTATCTTATGGATAACCTCTCATTCAGCCTATCGAGCATATTTGTGAACATGGGATAGCAAGCAAGCATCATTTTTGTGTGTAATGGGATCTCACTATTTATCCTTGACTAGCCTAGAGCTTCCTATGTGGATCAACTTGGCCTAGAACTCATAAAGACCTGCCTGCCTCTGTCTTGCCTCTGCCTCTGTAGTATTGGTACTAAAGACATGCATCTCCATGCCTAGCTGTACTGTTGTTGTTTGTTTGTTTATTAGATAAGGATTATGTGAACATTATGTCAGCATGTCGATTATCTAATGTTCATTCACATCACAATACAAATAATATAACAGATCAAAATTTCTATTAAACACAATAGCTTAAAATACAGATGTTTTTAATAGCCAATCAAGTAGAATAACTAGCTAAAATTATATATATATATGCATATATATATGCATATATATATGTATATATGAAATTTTGTAGGCAGGATGCAGTTTTAGGGAGTAAACCTTACTCTGTTCTATCACACATCACCATGACTTCCATACTTTAATTGAACATGGTAAATAAGTGAATGAATGAATGAATGAATGAATTAATATAAAATTTCATATTATTACTTCACACACTTCCTTCACACACTTCAGTGACTCTAATATATGAGTTTGAAATTAACATAAGGATTTATTTACATTGTCAAGCCCTGTGATATTTAATTATGCGATCCTTAGGATCATGGATGCTAAAAATTGTGTTTAGGATATAAGTAATGTGCTACAAAAATTTTAGGTCTTAATATCATTGTGGTAAAACTTTTTTTTTCATTGTTTTTTCTTTAAGTCAGTATTGAAGAACAAACCGAACAATAAGATACCATCCAAATTGAATTCTAGAAACTTTTTGATTTCTCTATTCCATGATGTGATATCTGGATTTAGAGTTTTATATGAGCACACAAAATCAATCATTTAGTGTAAGGTAAAGGAGAAACAATTAGTGTTCCCTGATCCATTAAGGATAGAGCCTAGGACATAAAACAGTTCCTCTACCTATTTTAACTCTTCCTAATTTCTTTCCTCCTTCTATTTCTCCCTTTCTTCTGTTGTTCATAGCAAAATATGTATGCTGTTCAATTAGCCCAAATATGAAGGAAAGAACATTTAGGTAAAGTGTATAATCAGTGTGTTCCACAAAAGTACTTCAAGGCTTCAACAGAATTCATTGGTCTTGCCTAGTCTCTTTCATGGATAGCAAAGCTGACTATGAGTCTGTCACCCACAAACTTAATTTTGAACTCACTTTTTCAACAGATGAAAGATGCCTATTCTTCTAGTTGTTTCAATTTCTTAAAATATGCAAATAGCTTAAGTTTTATTTCACAAGATAACACAACTATGAATCCTACAATAGAGCCAGATAATAAAAGGACCTGCACTGTCTCTTAGATGCCAGAGTAATTGTCTGGTATATATAATTCATAATCTATTTACTTCATGGGCCTATGAATCTTACCTTTCTTTAATTATCTATAAGTGACTCTCTAGCTATATCTGATTCACTGGATAAGTTTATAAAGGATTACAAACACCATCAACATGTAGAACTTCAGGACTTGTGATCATCAAGCTTGTGTTTGCTCTATGGTATTTCATACATATTCAAACTGGTGTGTGCTCCACAAGAGCAATGTCAATAAAAACTATTGTCACATGTAATAGGACAAAAAGGAGAAACATGAAAACAGGGGGCATTAGAGAAGGAGGAAAATAGAAGGATTAAAATAAGACAGCCTTAGTAATCAATGATGCACTAAATATATCATGGAAGTTTGTGTTTTTCTTGACTCTATCTAGCCTTCATATTTTTATATTTTATAACCTCAAAGAGATATTTTATTAATTCATAAATTTATTCTTCAATATGTTCTAGAAGGTAAGGTAGAGATTATGATTTTTCAATTGAAAGAGAGCAAATGAAGCATCTGATTTGACCATTTCCCCATGTTACTGAGGAGACCTGCTACACAGTGGGAAGAGTGTTCCATCAATCTGCCTGCGTTAGTGCTTTCACTGCCAGTGCTGACATTCTGAATATACAACTAGGCATGCGGAAGTCACAAATTTCTGATGAAAAAACAATCATGTCTCAAAGAAAATCCTGTCACCAAAATAACAATATACCAAAAACACCTCTCAACATTGCCTAAAAATGTGGAGAGCATTTCTCTTGTTTCAAAAACCCAAGGGGAATGTTACAGAAAGAGCAAGGGCTCAATGGGAAAATATGAAGAAGATAAGTAAGCGGTTTGATTCACAGGAAAAATAAAAGAGGAATATTGATGTAGGTTAAAACCATATGGATAGATGCTCATACTAATTATTCTGCAAAATGCAAATTAAATAACAGAAAAATGCATCTGTCTTTTTAAAAACCTATCAACCTAGCCAAAGATTGTAAAAATTGGCAAGGCTGTGAGGAAACAGACATTTTTATATATTGTTGTTGAGAGTACTTGGCAGTATGTAGCCAATTTAAATGTACACATTTTTGGATGCATGAGCCTCACTTCTAGGAATATCCCTTACAGGTGAATGCTTAAGTGTGCAAAATAATCATTGCGGATAACTAGACATGAATCAGTAACATGTAAAAACAAGGAAATATGACATTACACAAATAAGCCTAATAGAGATTTGTTTAAAAAGCTTTCCAAACAGGCTATTTTATTAAAAATAAAACGTAAGACATACTTTAACTATTTTCTCTTTTTTGTGTGTGTATGAAAATAACTCAGTCACTGCTATGTGTTTACAACTAGATATGGTCATAAACTTTTTTATGGCTTCCCTCATCATCACCAAATCTTCTTCTGAGAATTCCAATGTATTTTGGATATTAATAATATTATTATAATATATCATATGAATCACAAGGTAGCTTTTCTGTTATCTTACATTTTAAACAGGAAGTTTAAATCAAAAGGACAATTTTTAAATTTTGTAACATGAATATATAACAGAGAAATGACATGCCAAAATGACACAAAAAGAAATGCAAACATATTTTCTCTTGATAAAGACAAAATGTTATTTTCTCAACCAACATACACATATATGTTATCATATTCATATATACATATATACACATATATATTATCATACTCCATATGATAATACTTAGTATATTTGAAAACCATATGCAATTTAAAACTACTGTTAAAACACTAAGTGATTTTTTTTTCCAAAAAAGTAGGATAACATGGTATGTGAATGCTGAAAAGATGATGCTAAACCAGTTCTATCTTAGAAAAACAAAAGTAGGAGCTCTACACCCACAGGAGAATCAAAACACACAATGATGTCTTAGATCTTAGAAGTAGACAGATTTAGAAGAGGAGAGCAAGTAAGCATGGGTAGATGGCTCACGTGAGGAATGAATTGTGTTTAGTTGAGCTTCCATAAATCTAAGTGAATACATAAATTTTCACATAAAAAAACTTGAGTTTCCAGATCCTGAAAACCTAACAGAAGCCTTAGAAATACTATCATAGAGCAGAGGTGAATGGCTGACACCCTTCCTGAAAAGATACTTGCCTTTTAATTCGTCTCTGATATCGAGTGAACTATGTTACCCCAAAAGATGTGTTCGAGTTTAATTCCTAGGATCTCAGATGCCACCTTTTATTTGATGCAGGGTTTAAAAAATAAAAGAAATAAAAGCAAGGTCATACAGATTGACTCTGATCTATACACACTAGCATACGCAAAAACTGAAGTGGTTACCCAGAGACAAAACATTAAAAAAGGGTGGGGAGGGGCAGTGTGAAGATAAGATAGCCACATGAATAAAGGCAAGCAATGCCAAAACTTGTAAAAAAAAAAAAAAAAAAAAAAAAAAAAAAAAAAAAAAAAAAAAAAAGACACATCTTAGAACACATTCAAACAAGGAATTTACTTCAATAGGTGTAAAATGGCTTTACCTAGACCATTAGCCAACATTTTGTGACAAATTTGCATATCTTAATCCATCTCCTGTTTAGTGCCCTTCTATGACAACATTGGGAGACTGATGCAATCCCCAACATGATTTGTTTTGCTTGGGCACTGCTGTTGCCTTGTGAGCCCCAGCAGCCATTTAAATACTTTGACCTTTAGATTACACAAAATGTCTGGCCTTGTTTTCCTTTCATAATATATATATTTTCTTAGAATTTAGATTGGAAAAATCACTTTGAAATTTGAAAACAGCATTTTAAAATAAGTAATAAAAATACCAGGCATCTAGATACTCAAGTAGGTTTTCCAAAAAAGCAGCCTGTGAATACATTTGTGCAACTGGAGCAGGAGCTGAAGTTGGCTTGGCAGTGAAGCCTATACCAGAAGGATAACTTGGTAGCAGACAATGCTTTGGCCAAGATGTTCCACAAAGAGGCCTGACTCTTGTGTTTGCAAGGTACCATTTCGGTCTTGTCCTATGAAATCTACACTAAGAATGTGAAGTTGTGTTTTGAGGAGGAATCAGAAGACAGAGAAGCTGTAGCAGGATCCTTAAGTGTTCATTCCTTTTTTTAAAAAAAAAAAAAAAATTCGGAAAATTTCCAGTATTTTATTTTTTTATTGGGTATTTTCTTCATTTATATCTAAAATATTATCCTCTTTGCTGGTTTCCCTCCTTCTCCCCCATCTCATCTCCCCTCCCCCTACTTCTATGAGGGTGTTCCCCCACCCATTCAACCACTCCTGCCTCTCCATCCTTAAATTCCCCTACACTAGGGCTGTTACTCATAACGTAGTCATGGGGCCATAGTATGCTTGTGTGTGTGTGTGTGTGTGTGTGTGTGTGTGTGTAGGATAGGTACAATATAAGCAGATTTAAAGATATGATATCTTAATACATTTTAAGTGAATATATGATATTGTTCATCATACTATTCACTAGATCTGATTCACCTGCACTTACTCATACTTTTACTAAATTTTTATACCCTTTCTCTAGTTTTTCTCATTCTACATCAAGGGATAATGAAATCATTGACTTAAAGAGGCATCAGTTCCCTTACACTAACTAGTACATAGTCATAGTAATTAAATATGGAATCCAAGTGCTCAGGTGTCAGATGGGAAGGAAATATTTCAGAAAAAAATGGATGGTATTCAGTCACCAGAAACAATCTTGCCATTTGAACAATTAAAATGGAGTTTTCTTCTAATTAACCTATAAAGGTTTTCATTCCTCTTCCTTTAGTCATACTCTTCTTCCTCTGGTAGCTTGGGTGTGAGATATTAGCCTCTCACTTTACCTCCCTTCCTAGGGAATTCACTCTTGATATATATACCAGCTCCCCTTAGTTCTTCTGTGACGACCTCTCAGCCTTCCCTTCTAGTCCATATACATTTCTTTGAGTCAGCTACCAGAGTCCACAAGTGGCCATATTTGTCTGGGACACAGGTAGGTGATTTTCACTATCTTTCCTGCCCTACATTATGCCTCTTATGAATTACTTTTAGTCCTATAGCAACCAGCTTGCAGGAGTCTCTCTTATACCCCATCTCTGCTTCCTGGGACCCTGCCTCTTGGTGGGTGCAATCCCTTGCCTCCCTAGTTCTTTCCTCTCTACATTTTCCATCTTCTACTCCTTGGTGCTACCCAAAGAATTGCAGAAGCATTCTCTAATAGGAAATCTACAGCCATCACAATAGGATCCATAATAGGAAACAGCAAAGACAGATCAGAGCACAGACTGAAGAAAAACAAGACCAAATATGAACACCAAGAAATATCTTGAACATCATGACTCGAGATTTCTAAATACAAGCACAAAAGCACAAACATGAAATCTATGACAACATGCTTCCTTCTACCAGGAACCCATTGCAATAGCTCCATAGCTCCTGAGAAATACAGTTTAGCTGAAACACAAGATAAGGACTTTAAACAGAAATTATGTATGTGTTCATGGAACTTAAAATGTTATGAATAAATGCATTAATGAGGACCAGGATAACACGAACAAGTGGTCGAATAAAATAATTAAAACACTTCAGGGCATGAAAGTAGAAACTGGATAGCTAAAGGAAAAAAACTGAAATAAAACAGGAAAGGAGAAACTTAGAAGGTATAGCAAAAACCTCAGTGTTTTTGCTTCACCAATAAACTACAAGGAATGAATGAGAAAATTTGAGAATATTAAAGACAATTTAGGGAAAATGGATAGTTTAGTCAAAGAAAATATTAAATAGAAAAGTATCCAGTTAAAAGATCCAGTAAATCAGGTTGGAGAGATGCCTAAACAGTCAAGAGCAGTGACTGACTGCTCTTCCAGAGGTCCTGATTTCAATTCCCAGCAACAACATAATGGCTCATTACTGACTACAATGGGATATAATACCTTTTCATGGTGTGTCTAAAGAAAGTTACAGTGTATTCACATACATAAAATAAAAAATAAATAATTTTTATTAGGTATTTTCTTTATTTACAATATCTCCTTTCCGAGGTTCCTCTCAAAAAGAAAAAAAAAAAAAGAAAAAAAAAGAAAAAAATGACATAAAATAAAAACTAAAACAAACCCCTGTTCCCTCCCTCCCTCCCCCTGCTCACCACCCCACCCCTTCCTGCTTGCTGGCCCTGACATTCCCCTACACTGGGGCATAGAACCTTCACAGGGCCAAGGTTCTCTCCTCCCATTGATGACCAACTTGGCCATTCTCTGCTATACATATGCTGCTGAAGCCTTGAGTCTCACCATGTGTACTCTTTGAACTAAACATAAGAATACTCAAATTCATAACAAAAAATACTATTACAGCTAAAATCTACATAAACTGAGAGTATATGACATTAATACTCTTTCAACAAAACACAGATCATCCAGACAAAACTTAAACAAACAAAAAAATGGTGCAGAAGAATGACATCATAAATCAAATAGATGTAGCTGACACCTACAGAATATTTTAGCCAAATAGTAAGGAATAGACTTTCTTTAAAAACAAAAACAAAAACAAAAACTCATCGGGCTTTCTCCAAAATGATCTACCACTAGGACACAAAGTCTCATCAAATTTAAGAAAACCAAAATAACATATTGTATGATATCTGACCACTGCATGGTAAAGCTGAATATCAACAACATTAAGCTTGGAAATTAATAGAAACTTAACAACTCTCCAGAGAATTTAAAATGGTCAAGACAGAAGTAAGAATAAAACTAATAACATTTATACTTGAATGAAAATAAAACACAAAAGCCAAAATCTATGAGATACAATGAAGGCAGTTCTAAGCACAAGTTGCTTTTATTAGGAAAGTAAAAGGAAGGAAGAAAGAAAGGGGGGGGAGGGAGGGAAGGAGGGAGGGAGGAAGGAAGGAAGGAAGGAAGGAAGGAAGGAAGAAAGAAAGAAAGAAAGAAGAAAAGAAGAAAGAAAGGAAGGAAAGAAAGAGAATGACTGAAGAGATCTCATAAGTGTAAATTAGTGACACAACTGAAAGCTCTTGAACAAGAAGAAATAATACTTCAATAGAATAAGATGGCATGAAATAATCAAACTTAGGGCTGAAAAAATGAAATTAAAAATTATAATCATTGCAATGAAGAGTTGGTTCTTGGATAAAAACAATTGCATTGATAAACTGTTATATTAAATAAACGACAGACACAGAAGATCTAAATTAATAAAATTAGAGACTAAAAAGGGAGACATGAATTCAGACTGTCAGACTCCAAGGAAATCTATGGAATATAAGGACATACTTTAAAAATCTGTAGTCCATCAAACTGAACAACTTAAAAGCAATGTGTACACACACACACACACACACACACACACACACACACACACATCTTGATAAATATCTTCTACTATAGTAAAATCAAAATCAGATAAGCAATTTAAAGAAAACTATAGGCCTTGTTGAAATAGAAGCGGTAATTAAAAGCCTAAACGTAAATTTAAAAATAATTAAAACCACCCTCTGCTTCCAGGAAAATAGAGGACCAAAAAAGCCAATAAAGAACTTACCACATTTTCAAAAAATAATTAATGCCAATATTCTCCAAACTATTCTGCAAAATTGAAACACAAGGTACATTGCCTATTTATATGAGACCACAAGTACCCTGATATCTGAACCACATACAGACAGACCAAAAAAGAAAATTACAGACCAATTTCACTAACATAGATACAATGATTCTCAAAAAATACTTTCAAACTAATTCAAGAATAATAACAACAACAAAAATATTGCTCATCATTATTGAGTTCACTTCATCCCAGAGGAGGAAAATTGCAATACATACAAACTAATAAACATAGTCCACCACAGAAACAAACTCAAATACAATGCAGACAAGACTTAAAAGCAAAACAACAAAACAAAATGAAAAACAAAAACAAACAAGCAAACACAAACAAACATCCACATCTTTTTTTTTTTTTTTTTTAATTAGGTATTTTCTTCATTCACATGTACACTTTCCCTCTCCCATTTTCCCCTCCAAAACAAACAAACAAACAAACAAACAAACACAAGAACAAACCCCTTCTGCCTCCCCCCTCCCAATGCCTGTCCCCCCACCCTCTCCCACCCATTGGCCCTGGCATTCCCCCACACTGGGGCACAAAACCCTCACAAGGCCGAGGTCCCTCATCTTACATGATCATTTCATTAGATGCAGAAAAGACTTTTGACAAACTCAACATTCCTTTATGTTCAAAACTTCTGGACAGAACAGAGGTACAAGGGAAATACCTCCACATAATAATGGAAATTCACACCAAGTATCAATCTAACAAAGAGATCAATAGGATTAATTTTACCAAAAGAAATTTCCATCAGTGTAATACCCATCAAAATTTCATCATAATTTTTCACAGAAATGGAAAACTCAATCTTCACTGGAAACACAAAAAACCTAAGGTACCTAAAATAGTTCCTAATTATAAATGAAAACCTGGAAGTATCATCATACAAGACTTAATTTTTTGCAGTAAAGAAGTATAATAATAAAAATGAGTATGATATTTGCATGAAACAGGAACAGTAATCATAAAAAATGAATCAAACTGAAGACCCAAACAAAAGTCCATGCAAGAACCTGATTTTGACAAACAAGTAAAACCCACTGGAGGAAATCTAGCAACTTCAAAATTGGTTGGGGCTATTAAACAGTAAATTGGATGACTACAAATAGTTTAATGAACATATACCTATATGTATAATTTGTCATAAAACACAATTCCAACACAAAACTAGACATTATGAATCTGATAAAAGAGAAAGTAGGGAATAAGCTTAAACTCTGGTACAGAAAACCTTTCTAAACAGGATACCAATAGCACAAGCACAGACCAATAATCAATAAATGGGTCCTCACAAGGCTTGAACATTTCTGTAGGACAAAGAATTACATAATTCTGGCAAACTGGCAGCCTACAGAATGCTTTATCCTATTGGATTTTTGCTTGCTATTGTTTTGATTTTCGTTTTTGTGATGTTATGGATGTTTTGTGTTTCCTGGTTTTGTATTTGTCTTTCTTGTTTGTTTTTTGAATGAAAGATAGAAAGAAAAGGAAAGAGAAAGAAAGAAAGAAAGAAAGAAAGAAAGAAAGAAAGAAAGAAAGAAAGAAAGAAAGAAAGGAAGGAAGGAAGGAAGGAGAAAGAAAGACAGACAGACAGACATAAAGTTGGGTGGGTGAGGTGGAGAGGATCTAGGAGGAGTTCAGGGAGGGAAAGATGTGGTCAAAATATGCTATATGACAATTTTTCAACAATCAAGAACATTTGGAGTGAGATTGTTATATATTCAAGGGAAGCAAAAAGAAAATTATTCATTTCCATGCAAAGTGATCTCAGAATTCAAAATCAAGAGTCTTTTATTTACCTTACACAAAAACCACTGGTTTCTGATTAAGAAGAATAAATATAGTACACTCACAACTCATTCTATTATTCATAAATATCTCCATATCCAGAAAGGTCAGGTAATGTTCAAGGTGGCTGAAGAGCACCTGGGTCAGTATGTTCTTTGAGCCTATATTCCCACTTACCTGTAATAAACAGCCTGGTTTTCTGTTATTTTATTTTATTTTATTTTATTTACCTCATTGGTCTGGTACATGCATTTTTATCCAACTTAAGGTTGCAAAGCCTTGATTTTCACTTCTACCTAAGGCAAAGCCTTTGATTGAGTGCAAGGAACACTAAGAAACCACGAAGCTGGGAAATTCTCCTTTTGTAACTTACATGTTGATGCACAGATGAAGAAGATGATATTATCACTACACATCATTCTTTATTAATTGATATATCACTACTAAATGTTTTTGCCAGACATTAATGTCAGTTAGCACTAAGATACAGCAATAAAACACAAAATCTCTTTTCATGCACTCTACAAGTTTTGTAACAAGTATGCTATAATATTGGCTATATATACCTACAACAGGGAACAGCAATGAGGAATGACAATCAAGTAAAAAGGAGTGTCAGACATTATTAAGAGCTCTACATAGAATAATTTCAACATTCAAATCATTAATAGAATATATGTGTGTATATTACATATTTCTTAGCTGTTTGATCAAAGTAAGTTATACTGACTTGTACAATAGTATAATATTCTCATAACTAGATTATACTTTAGGTTTTTATTATACTAAATTTGAAGATTAATTTCAATATATTTTGCTTAATAGAAATGGGCCAAAAGTAAAATTCTACCAATTGAGTTAATTAGTGAAATTCCACCAATTGAGTTCATTTTTATCATTTTTATGATTTATTAAAGCTTAATCTTATCCATAGACTTATGATCAGGAAGTAAATTGAATATATATATATATAATTTATTCCACCTAGATTTTAACACAAAATAAATTACAAAATTTTTACTAAAATTAACTTAGAGACCTAAATGGCAGAGAAATCTTCTGTTTCCTATGTGTTAGCATCCAAAGCCTGTGGCGACTCATGGGTTGGTCTCAGAGACCTGTTGCCAGAGCAACAGCCACCATATTCCCAGGTGGGCTCACTGCCCACCTTTACCTGTGGCCACTACTTCAGAATCCATATATATATACACGGGGACCATTCCTCCATCCTACTCTCTCTCTCCCTCCTCTCTTTCTGTGCTACTGCCCCCTCTCTCCCTCTCAATTAAACCTCTTACACATGGAACTGTTTGGGCCTAGTATGTGGTATGTCCTAGGTGGGCTTAGCCTCTGGTTGGGTCCACACCTACCCATTCAGTTTCACTTTTTCTATTTACTAGTCCACTATAATTCTCGCACAGATACCAGCATATTAATTGGTAGGATCAGTCAAGGGGAGGACCTCCAGCTTCCCAGATACGGCCTGGCCAGCCTTCTCTGGGAACCACGGGGTTTACAGTCACACCTCCCAGCTGACATACATCTTAGGACTTCTGCCATTGGTTGCCCCTCCCTCAAAAGCAACTCTCGTTCCCCAATTTTTCTGGGCACTTGCAGCCAAAAAATCCTTGGATCCAGGGTGCTTTCCACAGCATGCCTCCAGAGTCTGCTGGGTAGCCACTAGGAGCTTCTTGTGTCGACTTGAACCACTAGCTTTGGCTGTTTAACTTCTTGGTTCTTGGACTGTTCTAAGGAAGCTGGTACGAATAGTCCAACTTCCTGCCAATGGGTGTCAGACCTTCCTTCCAGGCACCCCACTGAGATGTCTCCTGGAAAATCTCAAATCTTTAAAGCTAATGCCTAACTTGAAGCCATCTAAACTAATATATCTCTGCAATAAGATCTGGATTAAATATCAGCTAGATGGGAGTTTAAAATAGCCACTTAATGGCACCCTAGATCCAATTATTTTAAGAGATCTTAATACATTTTGCCAGCGAACTGGTAAATGGAAGGAGGTTCCCTGTGTCCAAACATTTATCTATCTCCATTCCAATCCCTCCTTGTGCACTTCTTGTTCCCCAACCCAACTTCTCTTAGCCGTGAAATCTACACGACCTCTGCTAGAAGATGCTACAATGCTATATCCAGCTAATGAACCTCCCCTTTTATGCAGCAGACCTGACTCCACACCACCAAAAACGCAAACTGCTGCCTCAGTTTCTTTTCCCTACCAGGGTGCTGAGAGCCTGCTATCTCTACCTTTCCTGACCCCTCCTCTTCTTCTGTACCAGCTGTGGGCCACTCCAAATGCCCCATGTTGGCAGCTACCTTCACTCCTCCTGTCACCCGCTCTAAGGCTACACTCAAACCTCCAAGTCTTTCCTCCCCAGAGACACCTGACCCAGCAACAGTCCTACCTCTAAGGGAAGTTGCTGGATTAGATGGTCTTTTCAGAGTACATGTTCCGTTTTTGCTTAGTGAACTTTCCCAAACAGAAAACAGGCTTGGGTCCTATACTTCTAACTCTTCCAAGTTTATTAAAGAGTTCCAGTATATCATCCAATCTTACAGCTTGACTTTCCATGATGTTCATATGATTCATACTAAGATTCTTATTTCCTGAGGAACACAGACAAGCCTGGGAAGAGGCAAGAGTGCATGCAGATGGAATTCACCAAACAGACGGCACAGACACAATTGGCTCTGAGACAGTGACAGACCAGGATCCCCGGTGGAATTATAATTCTGCAGGTGGTATTTTAGCCAGGGACAGGTTCATTACATGCCTTCTGGCCGGTCTTAGAAACATGGCCTTAAAGCCAGTAAATTTTGAAAAACTCCAAGAGTTTGTCCAGGACAAGCAGGAGAATCCATCTCAATTTGTAAAATGCCTTACGAAGGCTTTATTACAGCATACCAATCTGGACCCTGAAAACCCAGAAGGTAAGCAATTTCTGATGACCTACTTCTTTTCCCAGAGCTACCCAGACATAAGAGCTAAACTTAAAAAGCTGGAGAGGAGACCCGCTAACACCATAAGCAGAAGTCTTAGCGCTAGTCTTCAAAATGTACCATGGTAGAGATGATAAAGTGTGTTTGTTTGTTTGTTTGTTTGTTTGTTTTTTGGAGGGGAAACTGGGAAAAGAGAAATTTACATGTAAATAAAGAAAATATCTAATAAAAAAGAATACCATATGCTGGCAAAGACTGTCTGACCAGCCCCAGCTACTACCCTGGACTCATGGTCTCCTAAGACTCAGAGACCATCAGGAACCTTCTACAAATGTGGTAAACAAGGTCATTGAGAAAAGCCTGCCCTAACTTCCACATGCCAAGAGGGCCATGCCCTAGGTGCCATCAAGAGGGATATTGAGCTGTAGATTTCCCTCATGTTATGCAGAACAAGGGTACATCACTCTCAGATAGCCCTCCAACTGATCTCCTAGGTTTGGCTATGGCCAACTGAGGAGGCCCGAGCTCCTCTGGCCCGACCACTGCCATCACTACCAGGGATCCCTGGGTAGATATCTTGGTATTTGGGCAGCCCATCTCCTTCTTCTTGGACACTGGAGCCACTTACTCAGTCCTGACGGAATTTTGGGGACCCATTTCTCCTCATTATCCTATTGTCTGGGTAAGAGGACAACCTTACTTCTCTCTCCACACCCCACCACTTAGTTGTATTTTTAGGGGTGTACCTCTCATCCATTCCTTTTTGGTAGTGCCAACATGTCCTGTCCACTTATTGGGAAGGGATCTTCTAGCTAGGCTGGGAGCCTCTATTTCCTTTTCTCCCCACATTCGCCTAAACCCAGGCTCGCTAGCAGTTCCTCTGCTCCTTCTCCTAGCCAGCCAACCTACTAACACTAACATGCTATATATCTTTTACCAGCTTCTCAGGTAGATCCCCAAGTCTGGGATGTCCAGAACCCCGCTGTTGCTAAACACCATTCTCCTGTTGTCATCCAATTACTGGACTCTACCAAGTATATAACCCAAGCTCAATATCCTCTCTCTCTACAGCCTACTTACTCTTCTTAAAGAGAAGAGTAAGTCCTTAAAGCTTAAGGACTTAAGCTTCTTAAAATCTATCACTGCTTCTTACAAAATCTGTCAGAAGTCTGACCCCAACTCAATATATCGTAGCACCCATTTTCCAACCCATCAGGCTAGAGGTTCCCTTCCTGGAACTGACTGGCAACTTGACTTTACCCACATGCCCACTGTCAGGCATGCCAAGTATCTCCTGGTCTTGGTGGACACCTTCTCAGTGTGGGTAGAGACATTTCCCACAGCTAACAAAAGGGCTCAGACAGTGTCTGATCTCCTCCTCCAAGAGATCATCCCTCCATTTGTTGTCCCAGCCTCTCTCCAATCAGACAATGGTCCTGAATTTACTTCCCAAGCCTCTCAAATCCTAAGGCCCTAGACATCCTCTGGCATTTTCACATTCCTTACCACCCTCAATCTTCTAGTAAGGTAGAAAGAACTAATCACTCTTTAAAAACCACTCTTGTTAAGCTGTCACAGGAACTTCACCTTGATTGGGTAAAACTCCTACCTCTGGCTCTTTTCAGGTTATGAGCTCTCCCAAAGTGACTTCTCCTCTTCTCTCCCTTTGAACTCATGTATGGATGTCCAGTTCTAACTCCTGGTCTTTCATCTAAATGCTCTCCCCTCCCAGACCATCTACTTACCCCATTACTTTCCCACCTCTGTTCTCTCCTATGGAACTTTGCTGACCACCATCTACCTCCGCCATACATTGTCTCCTGTTCACTACCTATCAACATTGGAGACCAATTCCTTCTATCCCCTCCAGGTCATCAGCCCTCACCTCTCTCTCTCAAATGGCAGAGCTCTTTTAAAGTAATTCTTGTGCCTCCTACAGCTGCTCACCTCGTGGGACTCTCTCATTGGGTCCATCTGTCTCACCTCAAACCTTTCATTCCTCTACCTAAAAATGACTCTTCTTCATACACATCAATCTTAACAGGACCATGCTCTGTTAAGCTCCAGAGGACAACAAGATCGCCCAACTTGTCCCCAATCACAGAAAATGAGACTCCACTCCAGCAGCCGAGCTCAACCTCACTGGATTAGACATGGGTTTCTCCTTCTCCTCCTGCTGTTCATTTCTATCCAGGGAAGCCCTTATACCTGGAGATTCGAGGTTCAAGAAACCCCCACAGGTAACAAACAGTCTTTCCAAATAGGGTCACAAAACTGCTCTATAGCCGAATGCAGGAACCAATCCAAATTACTATCATCCTGGTATCTGTAATCCCATCTTAATATTATGATCTGTACACTTGCTTTCTCTTTGACAAGACAAAAGATTATTGTAGAAAATGGCCAGATGAATATAGGGGCTGTCCATATTGGTCTTGTCAAATACTTATGCTAGGATCACGGAACAATCATTTCTTCTATCAACATCACAAGACATTCTTTTTCTACATACAAGACCCATGGGATTCCAGGTGGGAGATAGGAGTTGTTGGTAAGCTCTATCATAAAAATCAGCCTGGGGCCCCAGTAAGTATCATCCATATTCAGAGAAAATATGTCTGAATTGCCCAACCCCTGAATATTGGAAAAGCAGGGGAGATAATCAGACACTCTTCTGAGGTCCTTATCTCTTTGACATCACCCTTTATAAATGGCACTAACTTGTCATTTTGCCTTTTAATTCAGACCTTGACCTCGGCATACCAACTCCTTAATGTCTCCAGACCTGGATGGTTTAAGGATTGCTGGTTATATGTACCCCCTGGAACTAACTCACTATTGTCACTTACAGCATCTCCAGTAATATTACCAAGTAACATTACCTCACCCTTGGTCAGCTGCCCTGGCTTCAGTGTTGCCATGACTCCATACCTTACTTCTGTCTCTCTCTTTGTCGTGACAACCTGTTTTAAGGCCTCTGGGACTCATTCAGTGGGAATGCTGAGCTCCCTAGACTGCAATAGAACCATAACCCTTAATATATCATCTCTGCCACAATGCCCTACAATCTAAAACAGGTCAATTCTTTGTGACACTCAGGCATATCATCGCCTACTTGCTAGCTGGTCAGGAGTTTGCACATTAGTACTTCTTTTCCCTGAACTGGAAGTAATCCAGGGAAATGAGCCCCTGCCAATCCCAGTTGTAGATATGATAGCTGCCCAGCATAAGAGGGCAGTTCAAGTTGTGCCACTCTTGGTTACTATGGGAATAGCCATAGGTATTGGTACTGGAGTTGCAGGGATAACAACTTCCATGATCCAATATAACACATTCACTTCTCAGTTTCAAAGTGATCTTCAAAAAATGTCTGAAACTGTGCTTACTATCCAAAAACAGATCGATTCTTTGGCATCTGCGGTGATTCAGAACAGACAGGGACTAGATATCCTGTCAGCTAAAGAAGGTGGTCTTTGCCTGTTCCTCCAAGAAGAATGCTGCTTCTATGTCAACCAATCCGAGATACTCCTGTTATAGGATGACCAGCCGCTGCCCACAGATGAACCACTGTCCACAGAGGAACCTGATGCGAATGTTCACTAAGTGGACTCGGATGGTGAAAGCCAGCTACCCCTCATTGACAACACCCCTAGATAGCAGGAAGTAGCTTAAGAAACACGACGCCCTCGTTCCCTCTTCACTATCGGCTTCCCCTTCCCTTTTTCTTTCCTCCTCTTTATAATATCAAAAAGGGAGGTATGTTAGCATCCAACACTTGTGGTGACTCATGGGCGGGTCTCAGAGACCTGTTGCCAGAAAAACAGCCGCCATATTCCCAGAATCCATTGAGCTCATCTCCCACCTTTACCTGCAGCCACTACATCAGAACCCATATATATACAGGGAACATTCTTCCATCTTATTCTCTGTCTCCCTCCTCTTTTTCCGTGCTACTGCCTCCTCTCTCCCTCTCAATTAAACCTCTTACACATGGAACTGTTTGGGCCTAGTGTGTGGTATGTCCTGAAGCAACCGCCGTTCTAACACATCACTATGTGCAAACATGAGTTTTAATGCTTAAGGTAATCTATATTATCAAGGAGCAATACTTCATGTACTGCTTGTGGCCTTCTCTACAGATCAGAGGATTTCTGCTCCTGGATTTCCAGCACACATAACCTTCTGCAACAAGTAGCAGACCCTGGTTTCCCTGGCTCAGGACTTCCCATGTTGCCCGTAGAGTTCTTGTTACATTAACCCAACCAGCAAGACTTCCTACACCCCACTTCTCTTATTTAAGCCCACCTATAATGCACAGAAATTACACCCTAGAAAGTGAGAACAATCCTCTATACCAGTCTAGCCTGCCAGCCTTTATAATTTAATAATAATCTGTTCCACAAGGCCTCCAGCAGCAAGTAAATGCCTAGAGTTTGTCATGCTTAGGCTAACCTCTGCAGCTCCAGAATGTCCTGTACCAGCACCTAGAAAAAACAAATGCCTCAACCCTACTTAGATGTGTTCTAACTCTCAACATGGTAAACATCTCCACAGAAAGAAAGAAAGCAACTTGGAGCAAAAAGGAAAGAAAGAAAGAAAGAAAGAAAGAAAGAAAGAAAGAAAGAAAGAAAGAAAGAAAGAAAGAAAGGATGGAAGAAAAGGAGAGAGTGGGGATGGGAAGGAGGGAAGGAGGGCAATAAAGACTGAAAGTGAGAAATAAAATAATCAAGCAATCAATTACTGTAGATGTTCAAGTTGACCCAGAAACAAGCAAAACTATAAAACAACAAAGATAAGATGTTTCCTACACTAATTGCGAATCCCATAATAGTGACACTTAATACAAATGATCTGGAAAAAAGTTCAGATAAAATGTTCAAAATAATAATTTAAGTATATTCAAAACACTCAGAGAATAGCTGAGTATACTCCAGGAGAACAAACACAAAGAGAAAAATGAAATAATGAAGATAATCCAAGATATTATAATTAAATTCAACAAAGATATAAAGTTGCTGAGGAAAAGCTAGTTCGAAAAAATATTGGAAATGACAGCCTTTAAACTAAGTACAAAGCTCAAAGGAAAACTTCACTACAGAATGCATCATAGAGTACCAAGAATGAAAGACAAGGCAGAGAAACATATCACTCAGTGACAGTCAGTAATAAGATTTCTAAAAAAAAAAAAAAAAAAAAAAAAAAAAAAAGGAGAGAGCGTGGAGATAAAATTTAAAAAAAAAAAAAAAAAAAAAAAAAAAAAAATACATGGACAGAGCGTGGAGATCTCAGAGAAATATAATCATCGGAGTATAAACACAGAAGAAGAATATCATAGCGAAGTCATGGAGACCACTTTCAATAAAACCATAGAACAAAATATTCTAGACCTGAAGAAAGAGTTGACTACCCACGTACAAGAAGAGGCTGACAATAAACTAAACAAAGAGACAAAAAGGAAAGAAAAAAACAAAACATATCCATTATGTGTTAAACTGAAAACATTAAAGCAAAATAAAGAAAAAGTATTGAAAACTGTAAGAGAGAAAACTCAAGTGTTGAATTAATTAATTAATTAATTAATCCCGATGACAGTTTTGCTACCAACCTCAATGGTTTATGTTCCCGAATAAAACACACACACCCCCTTCCACACACACACAGACATTCACACGCACACAAAACCTCTATATTTTAATATACTTTAAACAGCACAATGGTTGGGCCAATGCCTAGCCTCCATGCGGTTAATCCTGAGTTATTACTTACTAATGTTCTATCTTGGCTGCCATGGACCAAGTTGGGCTGCACTCTCCTGACTCCCTCACACAGAGGCTATGTGTCTGCCATGAACAATTCTTGGGCATGGCTTCTCTCCTCAGCTCCACACCCTCTCAGCAGGGCAGATCTCTTTCTTCCTGCTCTGGCTCCCAAACACAAGAATCCTAAAATCCTGTATCTGTCTGTATTCCACAGATTAGCTGTTGGCATCTTTATTTACCAATCAGAACCGACAGGGGGTAGGTTCCCACAAGCTACTTGCAGACACTCTTATGCAAACAGGTTTTGGGGAACATAATTAGCATTTATAATACAAATCACTACACTCAAGTCACTTATAAAAGCAGCCTAATTTGAATAATACCTTATTATTTGATAGTAAAATTAAAAGCCAGAGAGAATGGACTCTCATTTCTGAAAGACCACAATTGCAATTCCTGCAGGCTCCCAATTGCTTGGGTCTTTGTAAACAGCTAAGTACAAGGAACTTCTCAAATACTTCATGAGAGTTGCTTCCTGTTCCAAGAACATTCTTTCTTTATTGCATGATTAAAGCCTGTGAACATCTCCATGTTTTAATAAGTTTTTTTTTTCTGAGACTTAACAATTTATTCTGGTTTGCCCTGCTATGTGATCTTTTCCTTCATAGAATTCACTTCAATTTATAATGAAATACCTGTTGTATTCTTTATTTAATGCATGTTGCTCTCAGACAAATAAACTATAATGACTAAGTAAATTTAGTTTTCTTCCCTATTGTATCTTTGTCAGTGTCTGTATGTTTCACTGTGTGTGGGAATGTTTATATGATTAAGAACATTTTGTTTGGATTCTCAAACTTCTTTTTACAAAAAGAATATCTAGAAGAAACAAAGAATGTTGCTCCTTCAAATTTTCCTGTCTTGTTCTAGAGAAGTCTGAACTCCATCTGTAGTCCTGAGTACACACAAATGAAAAAGAAAATAAAAATCTTACTCAAAGTCCTGCAATATTGCTGAGGCTAAATAAAACTACTTAAGCAAATACTAAGAGAATAGGAGAATAGTTTGATAGGTCATTGACAGACGCAACTGTTAAAGACATGCATTCCATATATCTGTATATATTCCATCATTCTCAAGTGCATCTTATAACTACTTTACCAGATATTATTATCATATGATGCACACCACCCACACTAACTCCCTTGAGATAGAATGGTATTACTGTGGTTAAAAGGCAGAATGAAAAATTCCCACATAATATCTGCCAGGGTCAATCCTCCAAATTCCTTCCTTTCTGAAAAAAAATTTTTTTTTTGTTTTGAATGAGTCATATCAGGCATAAAAATTCTTTCCCAAAAAATATCTACTCTCTACTTTTTTCTATGATCAAGGTCTTTTTCCTGTGTACATAATGAATTATGAGTCATAACAATATAACTAACAGAATCTTTAAAACAAAAGTTTTATGTACTCATTCATAAGGGCTTTTATTGTACCAATACTTTCTATTGAAAATTCTGAAATAATATCAAATACTTCATTTTTATGTCTCCATGGTGCTGGTATAATGCTATATACACAGCATATGTCTAGATAATCCATGGTGACTTGAATCAATAGTCACCTCCTGTTATCTTAGCTTTCTACAGGCATACTTTCCTCAGTATTTATAGCAATAATTCTTTGTTTCAAATTTTATAAACATGGAATTTTATAATATAAGCATGTCTGTGCTGATAACCATTTACCTTTTAGATATACACAGATGTAGCTCAGTGAAGGTATGTAGAAGGAACTACTTGAGAGAGAAATTGGTTAATAGTGTTTTGTTGAAGTCTGGATTAAGTTTTTATCCTTAAAGAAGTTAAGCTGTTCTGAGGAAACTTACCACTGTGCTCAAATCACTTGTGTTAGATGCAGCATGAACAATGATAATTTTTGCAGAACTTTGAGCTGACTGGACAAATATATCCCTTGGGCTGTGACTTTACAATTGCTTCTTACCCATTCAACTACTGGAATGCAGCTGCTGTTGCACTATGGGTATAAGATCTACATCAGGTCATCAGTGATGTGTGAACACCTAAGCAAAGAGTGGCAGATATAACTATGCAAATTTTCTTTCTGGCAAAGATCAAAATGATTATATTCATGTGTATAGCCTGTCATTGGTGACACTAGATCAGTGGTTCTCAATCTTTTGAATGCAACCCTTTATTTAATACATTTTGTCATGCTGTGATGACCCCCAACCATACAGTTATTTTCTGCTGCTACTTCATAACAGTAGTTTTGCTACTGTTACTTTGCAAAACAACTGTGTGACTTGGAAATGTAAATGTTGTTTCGATTCTCATTACTAATTTATTGATCTAGTGAAATATATTTTAGAATCTATTTGAAGTGCCTTGGAACTCCAGAGTAAAAGAAAATGCATTCACATTTAAGAAATAAAAATTTTGTCATGACTCTTGTTCTTAACATTGTGGACTTAAAGCTGAAATAACTTTCTATTCGTTAATAAAGAAACATAATACTTGGTTAAACTGTTAAAACCATTAAAAGGATAGTTTTAAGAACTTCAAAACAGTTCATTCAATGTTCCTGATATTTAAAAAGACAACCTTTTATCTGCATATTTCACTGAGAAAATTGGAGTATATGGCAGTCTCACAGTGAATGAGTGATAACCAGAATAATCTACACCCCAGTAGATCTGTGTGGCCCTTTCAATGTGTGATCCTAGTCATAAAATTTATTTGGTAATTACAGCCTCAACTTGATTATATACTATTTTTAATGAGAATGAAATGGCTTCTTACTTAAGCTTTAAAACATGCATATGATTTTCTTTTGACTGTTAGAACATTTATGCTGCTGCTGTCAGTCTTGTGCTGGTAAGACGGATGCCACTCACTAAGAACTTTGTAAATGATGATGTGATTCATGTCGAAGTCTCTTTTGATAAATGTAGTTCAATGTCCATCCAATAGATTGCAAGGCTAATGTATTAGGTGCCAGATTTCACTTCACATTCATTACCAGAAATAGAAAACTAGTCATTCCCACCCTACTTTTCATTGTATAAACATCAACTACTGTTTTTGTCTGTTTGTTTTGGTTTGGTTTTGTTTAACAATAAACAATAGATTGAGAATAAAAGTGAAGGCAAATATCCCTCTCCTCAAACATGCTACTTAGCCATTTCTATATGATGTGTCTGGAAGCTAAGTGATAAAAACAATAAGCTGCTGCTAATACTTCAGGGGGCACTTGACCTTGGGAAAACATAGTATTGATAGCTTCCAAAGGGATTAGTGGATACTCCTTTTTCTGGCTCTGTCTTCAATTACCCTGATGAGCAATTAAAATGCTAATTAAAAAACAATCCAAAAACTTAGCAGTCAGAAGGTTATGAAATAATGCACTCCTATGTCTTATTATACTGACAGCTAATAAGGTCAGCAAGCAAAGAGGGTTTAGCAAGAAGAATTAAATTATCACAAAAATTTATTGTTAAGATTTTATAACACATGGTATCAATGACCATAATTCTTCATGAATAAATATAAATTTGTTTCTTATTTTCAATTAATTTTAAGATAAGTTTTCAAAAATGCTGGACAAATTATAGGAATAATCTAAGCAGTATTTTCATTATTGGGTACAATTTCAGTCTTCTAAGACAAGTATGTTTAATGGAAATATTGATAACTTAATTAGCATATGATTATGTACTATAGAGTTTTCAAATTTGATCTTCTAACATGCTCCCATTGAGTTCTACATTAGCTGTCCAATTATGCAGGTGAATGTGTTATAACAGTATCAAGTTATGTGTATAGCCTGACATTGGTGACACTAGACCAATGGCTGATGCTACCCTGTTATTCAATAACTGGTGGCATGATATTCTTTGTTCACAGTGGATAGAAGGTAAAGTATTCACTACAAAACTAACACAGCAGTGTTCAAATATTTAAATTAAAGATAAGAACCAATGTCTGGAAGATAAGCTTTATGAGAGAAGGAATGTCCCTGTTCAGTGGTGATAAGCTTGCCTCAAGACCTAGGAAAAAATAAAAATAGTGCTGTTGGTTTTGAAATTCACATTAAAAAATAGTCATAGTTAATTTTAGAATCACTAAGATTTGTAAGAGAATGATTATGATCATACTTTTAGTAGTTTAATTCTATCATTCAAGTATAAATATTTAAATATTTTCTAAGAAACATGGTAATTAACTCTAGCAAGTATAAACTAATTATTTTTCTCCTACAAACACTGACAAATGTCAAGCTCTGAAAAGTTTTCTTTCAGAAAAAACTTCTGGAAAGAACTTTATGTCTAGTCTTGTTTTACCAGTGAAGAAAAGGGCTCTCAAATTCTTTTTGTTCTGTGCCTACTAACAAAGTTTGTGCTTGCCCTCTAGCAATATCACTTCTTCCTCTTCACTTGTCTACTTGTGATAACTTAGACCATGTTAATGTTAGACCACATATCTGTAAATGTCTCTTTTACTTCCTCAGGTGAAGGGATGAGATAAGAGCCATATCCAAGTTTTACAAATATATGTCTTGGATTGAGCCTAAGCGTTTCTATCTAATTATCCCTAGACCTAAACCTGGAAGCTCCTAGTATTTATACAATCTAATATTCTGTAAGCCTTGTCCTTGAAGGTTTCAGTTTCCAGCCTCTGTCTGCTAACCTAGGCCGGGAATGTTTTAGCCTTAGAGACTTACTGCTAAATAAACTCACTCTTTTTAGCTCTCTCTGACCTCTGGCCGGTTGAAGTTGGCTGTTATGATTCAAACCCCTCTTCTTCTTTTGTTTTTTTTAAATAAATTTTTATTTATATGCAAAAATAAAAAAATAGTTTGGATGTTTTCAAATGTTCAAAGACACGCTGAACAAAAGTTGTTTTATTCTGCATTTCATTGTTCAAAGTGCATGTGAACTAATTTTCTTCACTGTAAAATTTAAGTTACCTATTTTAATTTTAGAACCCTCCTCCAAAAAAAGGTCTAAATTTTGGAAGCTGTGCTTGTGGCAATCCCTCAGTTGTGGTTTAGCTTGTTCCAAAAATTGCCAAAGGTTGCCACTCATTAGGGAGCAATTACATTTTGGGAAATTCATTCATCTCTTTGAGCCTCAACTTTATCATTTTCTTTTACTTTTTCTTTTAGATATTTTATTTACAATAAATTTCTCCTTTCCTAGTTTCCCCTCCCCAAAACAAACAAACAAACAAACAAATAAAAACAAACCCCTGTTGCCTCCCCCCTCCCCATGCCTGCCACCCCACCCTCTCCCACTTATTGACCCTGGCATTCTCCTACACTGGGGCACAAAACCTTCACAAGGCCGAGGTACATTCCTCCTATTGATGATCAAATTTGCAATCCTCTACTATACACATGCTGCCAAAACAATCAGTCCCACCATGTATAGCCCTTGGTTGGTAGTTGGGTCCCTGGGAGCTCTGAGGGTACTAGTTAGTTCATATTGTTGTTCATCCTAAGGGGCTGCAAACCCTTCAGCTCCATAGATCCTTTCTCTAACTCCTTCATTGGGGACCGTGTACATGTACTAAGTTCAATGAATGACTGTGAGCCTCTAACTTCTGTATTAGTCAGGTATTGAGCATCTCAGGAGACAGCTATATCAGGCTGGTTTGTCCTTCCTTCAGTCTCTGCTCCATAGTTAGTCTCTGCAACTCCTTCTGTGGGTATTTGGTTCCCCCTTTTAAGAAGGAATGAAATGTTCACCTTTTAGTCTTCCTTCTTCTTAAGTTTCTTGTGGTTTGTGGGATGTTCTTCCTGTATTCCAAACTTCTGGGCTAATAACCACTTATCAGAGAATGCATACCATGTGTGTTCTGATTCAAACCCCTCTTCAAGCAGACTGATTCAAGTGACTCCTCACAGCTTCTAACTGAATTGTTCTACTTAGCAAAACTGCCTCTGAACTCTGGAACTAAACAGAACCTCATGAACTCAACGCTATTGCAATTAACTGAACTGCACTGAACTGCACTGAACTGCACTGAACTCAATTCCACCTTCTTCCTGCACTACTCTTTTTTTTTTTTTTTGAGTAATTTGTATTTTTTTAAACTTTTCTTGCATTATGATGAGAAAAGTTACATGATTTCAATTTATCTGAATTTGTTAACATTTAAAAATATATTTTAAGTAAATAGAATTAAATCACATTCTTGTTTCCCTTTTGTACCCCCACTCCTACCAGGGACCCCCCTTCAATACCTACAATATCTTTTTTGTCATATTCCTTAAAATTTATAAAATATAACAATACAAATAAGTATTATAAAAGTTGTTTCATATAAAACAACAACCAATTTAACAATCTTATGTAGATGCTCATCTACAGCAATAGTGAAAATACATTTTTCTCAATATAAATTTTAAATAACTCCAAACATATTAGCTGTATACTTCAAAATAATACATCACTACTGGTATTTTCCTAAATAA
>JADRCD010213383.1:0-36386 GCA_019843815.1 Montemys delectorum
ACACACACACACACACACACACACACACAACACACACAAGTAAATGAATTTTTTAAATGAACTAAAAACTCCCTGTAGACAGGTTCCTTTTGAAATAGGTTAATGCTTTAGGAATATTTGGGCTTATCCAGAGTAACAGAAATAGTACAGTGTGAGGGGTTATAAACCTCAAATAAATTCTACAATTTCCTCTGAAAAAGTCAAATTACCATTTTATACATTCACACATAATACAGAGACAAGCATATATTCATCTACTCTGAACTCTATATTGTATAAATAAGTACCTCTTCACAGTCCTAATTTAGCATCTAGTTGTATCCATAAGAGTATAACAGTTGGCCTTTTTTCTCCCAGAATACTCATCTTGTATTCTTACCAGAACACTGAATAGGGATATGGTTCTTCTTATCTACACATCCTGCTGTCCTTTTATCATGACTTCTAATCATTTTACTGAGATGGCATTCACAGAATGTCCTCTATACAAACATATATAATGTATAATTTGTACAACTATCACTTTGTCCATCCATCTACCCTCACCTTGTATTGGTTTAATGGTCTCTTAAACTGCTTATGTCTTTTCTGCTCCTCTGCAGATGTGAGGGTATGGAGAGAGGATGGTTAGTGTGTCCAAGAATGTCTAACACTTAGAAGAATAACTTCTAATACTCTAGCATTCAGTAGGAAAGCTACTGTTGACAATTACTTGTATATTTCAAAACTATCAATAAAAAGAAACTGAATATTTTAAACCCAATGAAATAAAAAAAGAATGCTTGAAGTCATAGGATATGCCAATTACACTCATATAATGAGTATTCATTGTATACATTTATCAGTATTCATTGTATACATTTATCAGGAATCAATATATTTAATAATCATTTATCATATAGAAGCGTATACATTAGAAATGTTGAAGTTGTATCACTTGGGTTTTTCAGGGGTTTCTAACCTTTCTCAGGCTTATTGCAGGTGTTCATGATAATCTTACTCACAGTTACACTATCTGTCTGCTAAAATATACTCTCCTTGATGCTCTTTAAAATGTGCCTTACACTTCTTTTACTTATAAATTTTGCCCTTGATCTATTGTTCTCTTGAGTGTTCTCTTCTCTGCTGAAGAATATATTTAGGTCTATTTTAAAAGACATGCTGTATAGCAGATTTCATCCAGAATTACACTGTTAAGCAATCTTACCTTTTATTTTATCTTCTTCATATCAAATAGCCTTTGGGCCCCACACCAATGAGCAGTGCTAAAACAAGAAGCTCAACACCCTGCTTTCCCAGTTCTTCCATCGAAAATTGATAGTCTGATTTATGCACGTTTTCACACTAGTAATACACCCTGTGAAATAATTTCAATAGGTCTTTGTTCAAAAGAGAAGTGTAAAGCCTCAACATACATGCATACAAGCACACAGCCATGCACACAGGCATGTGTGTATATATATATGGATGGATTGTGTTGCATTCTTAATTCTTACAAATGTGCATGGCCCATAGTAACCATTCAATAAAATAATAAATTAAAATAAGGAGATTATGTGTTACTGAATTTGTGGGGGTTTGTTATTTTCCTTTCCTTTGTTTTGTTTCTTCTTCTAGCAGAGAAGTCATGTGAAGTCCAAAGAAGACTGCCTACCATTAAACCCACAGAAAAGAAGGCACCAGTTGAAGCACTAAAAACCCAAAGATATGTTAATAGATAAAGGAGATGACTTTGGTAATTATCAACTTGATTTTATTGTTTGTTGTTTCTACCAAGAAGCTGAAATGCTTGGACATTTACATATTAAGTATAGCTAAACATTCTTTTGCTTTTGAATCTATAAATCTTTATAGTATTCTCTTAAGTTATTGACTTCTTATGAATAGAATTGAGACAAATTACAATTTCCCCAAATATCCAACCATTCAGTAATAAAGGTTCTGTTGAGTAAATTCCCCAAAATTTCATAACTATTGTCATGAGGCTACACTGAAAACAGTTGTTCTTGTAGTGGAGTGCTGAAATTTCATAACTCAGTTGAAAATGTAAATAGTTAACCTGTCTCCTAAGTCTTCCCACTGGAGATCATTTTTTTTCTCAGAATTTGTTCAGCAGGCAATTAATTACTCATATCTGTGCTCATATACACAACAATATAATTTCATTAAAGCATAATTAAAACCAATTGCATATTCCTTATTAGCTATGTCAAGTTAAAAGGAGTCTGGTGATGGAGCTGGGAATATAGCTCAGTGGTAGATTGAATACTTGCTAGTGTGAGGCCATGGTTTGGAGAGCCTATACTGAAAATATGTGCAAGCAAACAAATACAATTATTCAAAAACTTACCTTATTATGGAAGCTTAATGGGATTGTTAAAACTGGTCTCTGGAAATTAACCATCAGATTGAAAACTAAGTTTTTGGGTTATATTTGAAAATTAATTCTTCTCTGACTTGATTCTCTCTTCTTCCTTGAGAACTTTCCCTTTATGAAAAATTTGATCCCTTTATGTCAGTCATATCTCTTTCTTCCCTCCTGCATTCTGTATAATTTTGTCTTCTGCTAGAAAGTTCTCTTCAAATGTCCCTCCAAGAAAATTCCTCTGGGTACTTGTGATGTACTTACCAGACTTCTGTGTCAATGACTACTTATATATGAGCAGAACAATAAAAAGCAAGTAAACTAACACTTCAATTGCTTAATTATACTAACCATATTTGAACTAAAAAGCCACAGACTGACACTGTCTATAGTGTTAGGCATCACAGGCATCAAACATATCTAGTATCACAGAAACTTTAATTAGACTCTGTTACATACAACTGACAACATATTTCTTTTTATTTATTTTATTATTATTGTCTTTTATATTCTTAAAAATAGATGTCTATCAGACATGTCCATAGCATAGTACTGGGATAAGAGGGATCTCATATTTTGGCAAGTAGAAGTAAATAAGATCTATTCTACCAATTCAACTTACTCAGAGAATACAACCTTGCTTTCAGAAGAATTTAGAGAGACTCCAATTTCATATATCAAAAAGTTTTGCCTAATATAAGGCAAAGATGCTAAATAGACTAAATTGTAATCTTTCTTATCTAATTAGTCAATTTAACATTAAATCAAGTTGATCTTTCTTTTCTCTAACAAAATTTGATATCACCTATTGATTTCCAGTCAGTTATTTGCATCTCAAGTGCCACTGTGATTACAGTGGATTGTTGTACATGCCCATAGAGACTATGATATGCTAAATTTCATATTAGGGGGTTTGGTAGGACAATTAAGCTTTCCTATGTCTGCATGCTTTCTGACAAGGAAAATATAAGGTGGGACCCTAGGGAAATAATAAACTCCAAGTGGCATCCATTGGTCCTGAAACCACTTTAGTTTTATTGCTTCTTGGTTCTTATGTTCAGCTTTCAGAAACTGAAAAGGAAAAAAAAAAAAAGGAAAAACACTCTACAGACTTTATGTAACACACATGCAGTTTGGAAAATGGAAATTTTGTATCATAATGAGAAGCCAGTGAATATATTAGAGTAGTTTGTTTTTAACCCTCATTTAGTAGAAAAATAATTTGTTTTAAGTTTGGGGACATCATTAGCTGCAAAAAATTTCTAAATGTGGGGTCCATAAGAGAAACTATCTGCACAGATGACAAATATTCAAAGTGACACAGTGTGGTGGAAATGTGACAAGTTCAACTCTAGCATGATTTACTGTTCTGCTAAGAGGGTTTTCATAAGAATGAGATGATATTTACAATTCAAGCAGTTTGCTATGCTAAGCAATGTGAGGCTTAGCAAAGATGAGGATAGACCGGTGTTCTTGCTTATAGTACATATATTACCAGCATTAACCATTTTTGTTTTATCCATCCAATTGAACTTGCACACTATAACTAGTTTTATAGTTTTTGAAAAATTATTCTTTAAGGACAATAGCTGTCCTTAAAGTGATTATTAGAAAAACAGTCAAATTCTACAATCATAAACTATTTTTACACATTACCATGCTTACAACAAAATACACTGAAAGGACTTGTTCTTGATTCATAGGATTGCTGAATAGGATCCTGAGACACAAAAGGAATGTTTGCACTGAGAAACTTTATTAACACTGATAATTCTCTCCTACAAAAGGCAGATGCACTAGTATTAATATACCTACTGCCTATATCTGCTCATTATGATACTGCTAGACTAACCACATATGGTATCCTCCATAATTTATCATAACATGTGGAAATGTTTCCTTCAGGCAACTGATATTATGGGAAACAATTAAATAAAACTCCATGGTGCTATCTCTGTGGGTAGCAAACTCAGGAAGGCAAATGTTTGCCCCACCCAATGATATAGCCAGAATCTGCCTATACAGCATTTGTATGGCTGAACTTACAGGGTATGTCATTTAAATTGTAGATTTTCTTTGCAATGAGGTGGATGTGAATGCAATGACCTAGCCCTCTACTCACCAATAAAGGTTTTTTCTGCATCTTTCTCTCACTGAAATATTATTCCTACTGTTTGTATTTCCATACGAATCAACTTGTGAGGCGATGGAACCAAGACAGACACAGCAGGAACATTTTTTCCCCTTGTGTGCTTCCATTTTTTGAAGCTGCCATTAAATAACAGTACCAAGAATAATGAGGAAGCTGCATTGGCTGGAAAGGCTCCGGAAAGTTGTAATGTTAGAAAGAGAGTCAGAGCACAATGATCATGATGTGAACTGAAACCAAATACTACTTAGGAGTACTGACCAGTGACTTATGTTCCAGTGTGATGACTGAAGAATGTTGTGTTTATCATAATAAGAAAACATTGTCAGTTACTATGGGCATCAGGCTCATGCTATTCAGATAATATCAGTCAGATGATCCTCTCATGAGGTTGTTCATTATTATCACTTTTGGATTTTCCTCTAGAGAAAACTGAATAGAATTTTCTGTTCTGAATATGCTGAAAGGACTTAAGTCAAATCAAGTTAGTTCAGAAGCCATTGTTTGGATGATGGGCATTCGGGAGGTAATTGTGTCGCAAAACTCCCCTGTAATGAAGTTTGTCTTACTGTATGCACACACAGAGCAAGAAAAGTCACCGGGAGATGGAAGTGTCAAAAGTATGATTTGAGAACTTCAGCTCTGCCCCAGAATCTGGGCCACTGTATTTAATTGAGAACACATTTAAATTTCTTTGATATTTCTTTACAGAAATGTATAATGCCCCAAGGGAAAACATATTTCATGTAAATTACATTAACTTTGTTAAATAAGCAAATCACCACTTACCTGTAAGCAAAAGAAATGGTCAAAATGGAAGCTACTGACTGTACCCTCTTTGCATCCAGAGTCAGCAATTGCTTTTCATAGAATAATTTTCAATCAGCAATTAGTCATACTGAATAAATATTTTATAAAGAGGCCATAAGATACAATTAATCCTTCCTATGAAAGTAATTGACTCCTGTCTTGTGTGAAACTCTTGAAAATTTTTCTTAGTTTCCTTCCTCTAATGAAGGTGTGTATAAGAGAGGATAGCCTGGTTCCCATAAGTTTTCAGCTTGCTGAGCCACACATATGTGTGGCATGTAATGGGGCTGTAGTGATTTTATATTTCATTGGAAAAGTTTCAGAGTTAGGGTATGTGTAGACTCTGCTGCTCAATGTAGACCCCTTGAAATTGTGGCACAAAGACATTGTTTAAAAGTTTCTGTACTTTGTTTAGGATATAGTATTCTTGATAATATGTGGAATGCTAGGAGAAAACCAATATTCTTACAAGAATATTACTCATATCACAGCCAAGAATTCACTATCATTGGAGAGGGAGATTTTCACCTGGCTATAATAGAGAGGTATAAAATAGGTGCATGATGCTTGTCCACTATGTTTTGAAAAGTACTGATTGTCACTCTTTCTTTTTAGTCCTAACACTGTCTTAGGTAAAAGTGAGAATGATACCATTATTTAACCCGGAAGTTGTTTGCTTAGACCTAATTTATCTATTTATTTGTTATATATCTAGTTTATTTCAATGGTATTTGTGATAAAAAATCGAATTATAACAAGACAATTTTAAAAGTAAAAATATGAAGGAAAATGTAAAGGCTGAAAGATAGCAGAACAAAGACAAAACAACTCTTTATTTGAAATAGAAGTTGGAACTTGGGGCTCTGTATATCTCTAAGCTTTCAGTAGTCAGTTTAAAAGGAGAGGAATAACCCAAATTGCGTGAGTCTTCACACACAAGCTATCTTTAAAGATGTTCTTTCTACCCTATTCTGCTCAAGTACGTTTGATTTTATCTCTCTTGGAGGCTTATTGCTATCATTTTGCTGGTTGAAACATCATTAACTTTGATGTTGACTTCACTTTTTTTATAGAAAAATTGTGTGATAATATTTAAGGAATGAAAGAAAATGAAGAAGAAAAGGTAAATTGTGGAATAACACATATCCTGCTGAAGGAGTGTGTTCATTTTATATTAAGCTATACCAGTACAGAAACAGAAGATAAACAGAATGAGCTTGCTCTATATATTAATTTTAGTTGATCAGTGGTAAATAAATAACAGAAGGCAATGTAGATTGAAATAAGATGTTGCAATAAACAGCTGGACAAAGAATTCTCTCTTTATTTTCGTCCACAAAGCATTCTTTCTTTTAGGTAAAATGACTGAGTTCCAGGTTAATAAAGATACTTTAAGCAATTGACTAGTTATAAATGTGTTATAGTAAGTCCAAAATTAAATTAAAATCATCTGTGTGTGCGTGCACACACGCAGATGTGAGGTGACATGCACATTTGACTAATAATTTCATTGAAGTTTCAAAGATGAATGGAAGAATTACCCAACATATGATTGATGTGTCCATTTCCCACTATCATACTACAATCATAAACCTGCCACATTTTCCAAATTCAAAGAATAGTTTATTTTCCTCAGATAGATGTGACCTCGGGTTGCAGATTTTGTAAAGTGAAATAGAAGAAGACATATGCAAATATTCAAAGCATAAACTTCCATTAAAGTGTATTTGTTTCTTGGCTCAATAATATATACAAATCCATTTTTATTCACAGTACTCCAGTGATCACTAAGCTCATCATCTTTTTGTTTGCCTTGTAAAATCTCTTCAGATATCTTCTTGTATGATCAACACAAAACAAACTGTAAAACTTGAAAAGTTTGAAATGGAGTTCCATAATTGATTTTATGAAAAGTATGGTGAAAATCAGGCCTGCTCATGAAGATGCCAACAATCTTAATCTATGAAGTGAGAGGAATTGTTAAATACTGCAACCTGAGGATCTGGAAGAGCTCCTGAGTCCTCAGGACATTACAGTGTTTGTGTAGCTCAGCAACGGGAAGAGGAAATATAAAATCAGCAAGTGACTTAGACTAGACAAATTAACCATAAGTAACACATTTTACTACGAGACAAAGGTAGGTAATGTCTGTATTTCAGATTTAGATAGGAAGTATCTAGTTCTTCTGCCTCCACTATTATTGTTTTTAGTATTTACAAGCGAGTTCTTTAAAATGGTGCTTTCCTATGAGACACCATGTGGGTTATAGGGTCCTACTTGAAATGTCCAATAACATAGTAACTTATGCTCTTTAATCCCTAAGGTAAGCCTGTGAAACAACTGTCATTTTTACTAATGTCAAGAAAATTTGATTTACTCTAACTCTGTCGGACACCGAACTCCTGCCCGGCAGGGGAGGTTTTCAATCAGAGGAAGGGCAGTTTAGACTTCAAAAATCCAGTTTTGATATAGATAAAAAAATTCCCACTTTTTAAAATTGGATAAATACTTTGTAAATCTTCTAGATGGTTCCTTAGAAAAATATCTCTCAGAATATGTTAGACTTAAAAAAATAATACTTTATAAGTCTGGAGAATTTTTATAATTTATGTTTAAAAATAATGTTCTCAGAGTTTTTGTCCAACTACCTGACAAGGTGAAAGTGAAGTCAGGTACTTAGCTTATTCTGACAAATATTTATTACATTCTAATACTTATTATATTCTGACAATACATCTTTGTGATTAGAAACGTTGGCTCAGAATGATTTTTCTATACTTTTTCTGATTTGTCCAGTGAGACTTTAGAAGAAACTGATTAGGTAAGAGTTTTACTGCCAAAAGATAAAGCAAGATATTAACTAAAGTGCTCAGTATTAAGAGGCCTATATAAAATTATGACATTGCAGTGTGTTCTCTGAAAGTACATGCACAGTAAGTGTCCTCTTAAGGGGTAACTGAAAGGATATTAACAATTCATGTGACACCATAAAAGATGTACATATTATAATTAAAACTGGCATTAAAGAGAGGGCAGACAAATTTCAAACAGGAGAATTTATAACTTATACCTTAGTTTCAACATTCTCAGCCTTTATTTATAGACAATGTTTTCTACATATATGTTCTATCCAAATACAAAAAGAAAAGAAGAATTTTTGTTGTTTCTTGTTAGTAGTTTAGGTATCATATTTAGCATATGGGATGACATTGATCTTTAAAGAAAAAACTCTGTGTGTGTGTGTGTGTGTGTGTGTGTGTGTGTGTGTGTGTGTGTGTGGTGCACACATATGGAAGCCTTTATTCTCTCTCCTTCTTTGGATTGTTGTTCTTTGAGGAACTTTTGTGAGGACATCCAGCTTTTACTAATGCAGAGTCTCTACTTTGTCTGCAGAGCTGCTGTGAAGTGACCAGCCTAGAAAATGCTTAAAGATGAAATGATAATTCCTTTTCCTCTTTCCTCAATCTTGGAAGACTTAGATATAACATCACTAAAGGAAAGAAATAGTCTTTGTAACTGTTAATGCCTTCTTTTTTTATAACTTGCTATTTAAATAAATATCCTGCATGAGAAGTCATCTTTGTAATTGTTCATCAGGGCTGTCTAAGGGACTCCCAAAACATAGGCTATTGCTAATATCCTTGATTGACTCCAAGATGGAGAAGTAAAGTTCCTATTGCTAAAGGTGACATGTACTTTAGACACTGGACAAAAAGAACACAAGAAGAATCTCTCCTGAATTCTTCCACCCTGAGGACAGGCTTTTAGGGTACCAGGAGGTACCATGCAAGGTACCAAAGGTGGGAAGCAAACAGCAGTCCTAACTAGATATTATGCATATGAATCAGTACAGTGTTAACCCAACATGATAACCCCAAATGTGCAATAGTGGCATACATTCTGTGACTGTAACCAATCGTTCTCCAATTGAATTTAAGATTTACTCAACAAGAGTGAAATCATGCTGTTTTTGAAAACCTAGCCAACTACTCAGGGTTAGTGAAGGCAAAGATCTTTGAAGAAAATCTACAACTGCCACTTTATTAAATGAGCATAATCCTTGACTGTATTCTGAATGTTTGTTTTTATAATCACAGTTAAGTGGAGTTCTCCTGCAACCCCCATCAAGAAACCTCACTTTGAATCAGAAGAAGAATATTCCTGAAAACAGTAAGTGATAAAAATAAAAAGTTGTGGAGCCCAGTCCCAAATGACACATCTATATCACAAATCCTGCACCTAAGGCTTGGGATCATCACAGAAGGAAAGCAGGAGAAACTTTAAGATCTAGAGGAACAGGAAGTTTGTTCTATGATTGTGTTTCCTAGAAATTTCAGAGAAGTTACTCATGAAATGGCAGCTACATGGCTTCTTAAACAAAATTTGAACAATGATGACAAAAACAAAAATGGTAACATGGAAGGAGGGAAAGTGAGAGAGCCTCAACCCTACATAATGTATTAAGGGCTACTAAGGGATGCTGAGGGCAGGAGAAATAGTCTTCTCTAGAAAAGAGCACACAACTATTTATCCAATTTCAAATAGTCAGCCTTGAATATACATACATGTAACACTATATGTAATGAGTAAGTTGTATTTATATATTTAGAAATATATACTTGCACTCTGTATCTAACCTATATGCATACACATAGAATATATATACATATATATATATATATATATGTTGAAGAAAACAGAAAACACATCTATGAATTTGAGTATAATGGGGGTATATGGGAGAGATTAGAGGAATAAAAGAAAGGTCATGGATTATGTGAAAATATTATATACTCAAAAATAATAAAAAAACAACTCATTATAAACTTTTATAATGCTACTCTATTCCAAACAATATGATATGGAATTATTACTATGACTGTGAATCCTTGGACAAAACTCAATTTGTTCATATTTACACATGTCTTTCTGATTAAATGAGCCTTTCTACTTCTTTTTTTTTAATTGGTATTTCTTTATTTACATGTAAATTTCTCCTTTCTCAGTTTCCCCTCCAAAAAACAAACAAACTACTTCTAAATGGTACTGCAGAGCTTCTGTTTGGAAAGTAAAGCACTGTCACTTCAACAGAAAGTTGTGTGATGCTCATTGAGTAGAACATGCAAGAGAGTTGGTGGACTCATCCTTGTATTTAGTGATTCTGGTCTCTATTTTCAAAACAGTTTGGCTTCACTATCATTCACAAGAAAACAACCACTTTTCTCTCCCCTATTCTATATTATTTATTTCATTTTTGATTTCTCTCCTAGCATTTGTATCAATTGGAATACATGTTTTACAGTTATATATCTAAAAACATGGCAAAATAGTACTCCCTTTTTCAATGTTCAGAGCTGCCTTCAAAAGTAAAATTTAAATTGTCAAAAATTATAAAACTGTACTATATAATACATAATATACATAGCATAATAGTGAGTGATTAAGTTTTAAATGAATTTGTTAATATGGATTATATTATATTATGTGACATTTCATTCTATCAAGCTTCCTTGGTTTCTACCACGTTCTATTGTTCATCTGGTATCATGTCAAGTCTAACATAAAGAACTTCATTTTTGAAATAAAATTTAATTTTTATGACTTTTAGGTTCAATATTTCTAATGTTTGTTACAAGAAATTGAACTTCATCACTAGCATTCATTTGGAGAATGTCATTCTTAAAAGTAAAGCTTTAAAATGTATTTTCTTCAATGTCTTTACTGTGGCTCCATTTCTGATAGACAGTTTTGCCGATGACAAGGTCTAGGTGAGTAAATGTATCTCAGAACCTTGCACTTGCTGTCTCACTGCTTCTAACCTCCCTCCTAAATATTGATCTGCTGACGAGGGAACTGCTGCCAGAGCTGTACCTTCCACGGAACTTTCCCTTTGATCCTGCTTTCAATACAATAGGCCTTCTTTAGCTTAAGTGATTGCAACTAGGTCTTGGATAGATATAATTCTTTTCTTATTTTCATTGTACTTTCTATGACTACTTTGACAATTTTTTTATTAAAAACACTAATAGCTTTGCAGTTACTGTATCTTTCAGTACTCATTTACTTTTCTCTTATTGTTGCATTACCCACGTATTTTGGACTTACATCCCCCAGTCACGAATGTTCTCAGTTTTATTTCCAGCATGACAATGCAGTCTTCATACAGTCCAGAGATTGTGCATCAATTTAAACTTTACAGAGCACTGGGGCTGTTTGTGAAACATGGTTCTCTTAGTTACGGAGACTGCAAGTATGCCATGATGCCAGTCTCCAGAATACAAGAAGCCTGGGATAAAGAGAGCCGAGGAATGGTTTTGTTTCAGCCATGGTAATTTTGTAATCTGGTATAACCTGAGTAAGAAAGTACTACATCTTGTTTCATAGTTGGCAGGAATCCTGTGGAGAAAGAAGGTTGGTTTAGTTTCTGACAGTGTGGATGATATTTTGATCATTAATGATATTTCGCTAGCACAGGAAACTTTTGAAAGAGGGAAAGGGAGGGAGGGAGGGAGGGAGGGAGGGAGGGAGGGAGGGAGGGAGAGAGAGAGAGAGAGAGAGAGAGAGAGAGAGAGAGAGAGAGAGAGAGAGAGAGAGAGAAAGAAGAGAGAAAGGAAATAGGTTGTGGAGAATGAGGATGAAAAGAGAATTTCCATCCACATATTTTATCTGTTATGTCTATTACACAAACACTACTCTCCCCTGTTGGGAGAATTTTAAAAATGAATCCATCCCGCCAACTCTCTTTCCCTCTGGACCACTTTCTAGTGCCGGTTCTGTCCAGCCACAATGCTATGTCCTGCTGGGCTCTTCCTATATTCTACCAGCTAGCAACAACATCTCGCTCACATGCAACGCCTTACACACCCCCACAATCATTCATCTAGTGCCTAGTACCCGGTAAAGTATGATTCTTAAGGCTTAATTATCTAATCAGGTTTATATAATAATAAGATCGCAATTACAAGATACCAATACAGTAATTTCAGTGCCAAATGATAAAGACAATGCTTTGATCCAATTGTATCTAACCTTGTAAAAACCTTAGCCTGGTTGTTATAACCACGCAGGGTCTGAATCATCCTCATCCCCGACTTCCTTGGTGATCAACTAGCTACCTTCCTGCTCTTTGCTCTTTTCCCTCATCCACTTCTAGCTCTGCCTATCTAATCCTGTCCAATCACAGGCCTGTCACTGCCTAATGTGATTGGACAGAGAAAATGCTGCAACACTCCCCCAACCCTATTTTTCTAGATTAGATATGAGTCCATGCTAGAAAAATGTAGATCTCTATATATTTCACATATTGCAACCTCTGGATTCCTGCCGCAATGCAAATAGAGTATCACTAATATCTCAAACTGACCCAATAGGAAATATGTACCCCTAAGTACCCCCTCACTCCTCACTGTTTATATGGTCCCTGTCCACATAGAATAAAGCACACAAATTATTTCACCGAGGATCCTCTGAGAGAGCTTATCTTTAACTGAGCTGTAACATTTGGGGAAGAGTTCCCTCTCCAGAATCACTTGTCACTTGACCTTGAGCACACCTGGCTGGCCAGGCTCATGCTTAGCTTGCCACAACTGGCTCTGTTGCTGCTGCCCAGGTAGCTGAAGAGAAACTGAGGACTTCTGCTACCTGCCTTGAGCGGGCCACCGAAACCTCTTCACTTCTCTTCTAAGAGCTATAACACTCCACTACTGGCATTCTCTGCTTCACCCGTAGAACCTACCTATTCATCCTGCCTACATTTTGTCCTCAGGGAATACGATGGCTGGCATTACAAAATCAGTTTTTGTAAATTGAAGAAAACATTATGGAAATAGAAAATGTCAGAAGAGTACAATTATGTTTCATGAACGTCAGCATAGAAAATACACACATGAGCAGACACAGTTTTGAATGCTGGGTCATAAAGAAAATCATTTCTACAATGTACTCCTAAAAGATTTGAGACAGGCCTAGGGTGTGGTAGCTCAGCATTAGAATACTTGCTTAGAACATGCTTGACTCTGGGCATGAATTCCAAAGTTGTACACTAAAATGACTGAGACACAAAGTACATAAAAATTTCCTGAAAAATGGCATGTGATGATTAAGAATAAAAGCAAGGCTGTTACCTGAGCTATAGATGAGAAAATATTAGGGACATATTTCTACATTAGAATGAATAGAACTTTATTAAAAATACATTGTATAAGTGTTCCCTGAGTATATATTATGACTTCCAGGGTTTTTATGGAATTACCAACTATATGAATGACTGGGTCTTTAACTCTTGTGCAGTCTCTTGAGCTCTCTTCCTTCTATTGATTTGTCCTGTTCAACTTAGATTTGATAGTTTTTCTTTATCCCTAAAGAAGAGGTTTCAGTGACATAGATTAAATATAATGTGGGTATTTAAAGCCTAATGACAGTTTTTGGGTTTTTTTGGGGGTTTTTTTTTGTAAAGTTTTCAATGTAAAACCCTTTTCAATTGAGAATCAGGTATAAAATCTGAATATAGGTTTACCAGTGCCAAAACATAAGGAACAGTCCTCAAGTAAAAAGCAAATATTTTGTCAGCCACAGAAACAGAGATGAAATTGGACATGGATGTTTCACATGGACATTTGTAACACCTTAAACATAGTAAATGATCAAAATTGGTAACATATATTAATCTGTGGATTTAGGAACTCATGATTTCCTATAGTAGTCCAGGATGAAGAAAGGTTTGAGGCTTGGATGGAAAAAAAAAAGAAAAAAAAGAATTCTTTGAAATAATGTTTCCAATAGAGTATACAAGTAGATGTTAAATGAAAAACAAAACAGTTATGTCCTATTTCAATCCCATTGTAAAACATTGAACAAGCAAGGCTTACCATGGCTGAAAAACTTCTGTGGAACAGCATTCCCGTGGCAAAGCAACAGCCTGCTACTGGCTGGCCACAATACTAATGTCTGCCTGTACAGTGGAGTTCTAACTGTTTGCAGCTGAGCCAAGCGACCATTGTTGTCAGGCTTAAAAGGGGTTGGGGGGGGCACCTTCAGTGACACATATGTAAGCATGCAAGTATTTCCATATAAATGAAGCATTCTTGAATTTAAATGTGACAGCATCTTTAGATCTCACTCTCGTGTTACAGAAAATAAGGAGGTGAAAGAATATCCAAAAGAACAAATAAGAAAACCCCAAAGTTTGGAATAACCCACAGGAAAATTATAGTGTCAGTATCATTAAATGTGAGGCAATGTTATTTTCTTGAATTTTACTGAGGACTTTTCAGTGGCCAGTTATCTATTTTATTTTAGTTTTATGCCCATTTTTTCAAACACACACACACACACACACACACTCACTCACACTCAGAGACATGCATACACACACACACACACACACACACACACACACACATTTGGTAAGCCTTACTTCCATGGTGGGCATAACTTTGAGCATACCCCACTCATCTCCTAGTAGCAGTCATCAGAGAACAAAATGTTACAATGGAATCTCTTTGGCTCCTTCTGTTTTCCAACATATACATGACAAATTCCAGGCATTATTTATTAAAATCAGCTCATATCATTTCTAACACGTTACTCTTCTATTTCCAAGATTCTACTTATTATTTGGTTTTAATATTTCTCAATGATAAGCATAAATAGTCAGGGGAGGGATTAGTAGGAGCAAACAAATTTATGTCTTAAAGACATACTTAATGGCTACTAATATTTTCTCAATTTGTAATTTCCACACAAAATGTATTAAACCTTTAGTTATACTTGTTTAATGTAAAATACTGTGGGATAATATTGGCTTTATTTATAGAAACATTCACTATATGAAAATTATGTTATCAAATTTGTGAAATTTCTCCTTTCCTGGTTGGAAATAATGGCATCCATATAACTCTTAGACACTCAATTCCTGACACAGTTATGGCCAAAAGTGGTTGCTCAGATGACAGTGTAACTCTTGCATATGTTTAAATTTAGTTTCTGAGTATTATTAAGTTTGTGATTTTTTAAAAGATATTTAGTCATTTTGCTTTTATTTTCTTCATCTGACAGTGATTATTGGAATGGAATATTGACTGCTATATCTTATAACTATCCTGAAGATGGAATGTAAAACAAATTGACAGATCTTGTGGAGAACACAAGAATTACAAACAGTCAATTAGGGAATGGGCTACACTTATTCCTGGAAAGATGTCTAGATTTTTTATTTGTATATTTTTCACTAGTGCCATTTCTATTACCACTGACAACAACTTCAGACCCTATTAATGGATTCCAGGACACATTTTGTAATATTTATTAACTTTAGGTTTTATCGCATGATGAATAAATGCACATTCAGTGTTGTCAAAGTTTTTGGCTGTACTGCTTTGTGTCCTTGGGTGGGCCATGCTTCCAGGCACCTGTCAGAGAATGTTTGGATTCTGGGATGAGAGACACACCTACACATCAGCTTATCTTTAACATGCCTTACTTGCTTGGTGGCTGTGCATTTCTAAGCCTCCAGTAGCTAGTGTGTCCTTCCCTCCAGTACTCCTGCCTAAACACCTTCCAAATCTACTTTTAACTTTGCTGCCTTCTTACTTTCTGTGATGTCCATTGGTCTTTGATGCCCAAAATGCTTCTAGGCTGCCCTTCTGTGGGCAGCTTTCCCTTTCTGCCTACATTTTTGATAATCTCACCTGTTCTGTCTATCCTGGCTAATGAGAGATCTGAGTCTCTCCCTTCTCTCCCCCAAGTATGGCAGTCTCCTCTCATTCCTTTCTGACTCACCCACACAATTCTAAGCGTCCTGCCCCGGGTCCAGCCATTAGGCACTGGCATCTTTATTGATAGATCAAAAACCAACCGGAGACAAGGATCTTCAGCTCCTGGACACACAGATTCCCAGTTAAATCAAACATTAGAACCACTTCTCTACAATGCATATCAAAATCCTAATTCCTAGATATTGTGAATGCTACTACAGATGTCACTGAGTTAAGCTTAGACTTTGACTTGGGAGGATTATTATAAATGTTTTACACAGACCCTAAATGCAACAAAAAGAGCTCATGTAGGAAGCAGATGGAAGGAGTTCTAATACTTTAGAGAAAGCAAAGTGATAAAGGAAACATAAATGGCAGTAATGTGTTTACTCCCCACCCCCGGGCTGATCAGCCACTAGTGTTAGGAGGTAACAAGGACAAGGATTCCTCTGGGGCAGGGAGAACCTACTGTCACTGTGACATTAACCCAGAAAAATGGATTTTGGATGTGTAGCTTCTAGAACTATGAGAAAATAATGTGCTACTTTAAAATACAAGCTTGTTGTAATTTGTTGTAGTAGCTAGAGAAGATTAATATAGGACAAAAGGCTACTATTTTTGAAAAGCTAATATACATTTACCTAGATGTTTGAATTTTAACCACATTGTAACTGCAGTGGTTTAAACATGCTATACTGGTGGAAAGCCTTCTAAAGTGAAATGTCACATAGAAGTTGTGTGTAGGAAACAGCATGAATATCTTAAGTGTTATTATTACATTTATGAAAATATTACAAATATAACATAAGGTACAAAATGACATGAGCATATATTGCAAGGATAATGAATCCGATTATATCTTCCACCTTACTTTATATGGTAAGACATTTGAATGATCTCTTACCTGTTTTTATATATTTTTTATTTTTCTCTTCTCTCTTTGAGTGTTTGTGTGTGCATGTACATGTGTGTGTATGTGTGCGTGTGTGTATGTATGTGTGTGTGTGTGTGTGTGTGTGTGTGTGTGTATGTTTGTGCAATAGTACAAGTACCCAAGGAGGCAAGAAAAAGATGCCCAATGCCATTTATAGCTTCTTGTGAGCTATCTGACATGCGTGCTAGGAATAGAATTCAGGACTTCTACAAGATCAGTGTGTCCTCTTAACTGTTTCGTTATCTCTTCAAGGTCCTCTTTTTTGTTTGCTTTGTTTTGTTTTGTTTTGTTTTTTTGAGACAGGGTTTCTCTGTGTAGCTCTGGCTGTCCTGGAACTTACTCTGTAGATCAGGCTGGCCTCGAACTCAGAAATCTGCCTACCTTTGTTTCCCAAGTGCTGGGACTAAAGGCATGTACCACCACTGCCCAGCTCAAGGTCCTCTTTTAAGTATTTTGAATCAAATACTACTCTACTGTTTAATATAATACATGCATGAAGTTATGAGATAGATGGCAAAGTCGGGCAGTGGTGGCACATGCCTATAATCCCAGCACTTGGGAGGCAGAGGCAAGCGGATTTCTGAGTTCGAGACCAGCCTGGTCTACAGAGTGAGTTCCAGGACAGCCAGGGCTACACAGAGAAACCCTGTCTCAGAAAAACCAAAAAAAAAAAAAAATTCATTCTTGCTGTCCAGCTTCAGGAAATGTTGTACCCCTCAGTAAAGAGCTACCTAGTCTCCATCTCCTATCCATCACAACAAGTACTATTATAAATTCAACTTCTATATGGTTGGATATTTTATTCTGCATATAAATAAGCATATGTCTTATACTCTAAATCCTCCCATATTTTTTGTTATGTACCCAAGGCATGTCAAGACACCTAGGGCCTATCAATACTGATTCAAATAGAAAGAATTTTAAATGTTTCCTAAGCCTATGTGTAGTCTTGTTCAGTATGCCTTGGTCACTGATTCCATGCTTTGGTGACATGATTTTTGCATTTGCAGATGCCTAAGTACTGTACAGAACGGCAAAATATTTGTATTTAACACAGGTATATTTTCTCCCATGACTTAAAACATTCTTATTTTTAATAACACAATGTAAATACTTTGACTATAATACAGGGCAACTTGAAAAAAGTTTGTATATGATCAAAAGAGTATGATTTTTTCCATATTTAGAAAGAGGATTTATTTATTTTTATTTTATGTATATAGATGTTTGCCTGAATGTATGTGTGTAGATCACATGTGTACCTAATGATTATAGGGACCAAAAGGTTTCAGATTCGCTGGAACTAGACTTACAGGCAGTTGTGAGCTGTTCTGTGGGTACAAGTATATCCTCAAGAACAGTAAAATATCTGCACTCTTGAGCTATCTTTTCAGACCTAAAGATTTATCTTTATTTATGTATATATGTGTGAGTGTGCATTTATGTATACCACATGTATGCAGAGACCAAAGGAGGGCATTGGAGTCTCTGTGCTGGAGTCTCAGTTGGTAGTTAGTTTCCAAATGTCAGTGCTGGAAACCTAACCTAATTCCTCTGGAAGATCAGGAAATGCTTTTAATTCCTGAGCATTACCCAATCATGTTTTCATTCAAGTTTGTTTACATCCCTAAGTGACAGTCACATTGTCCCCAAATGAAGCTGAGGGAGGGATAACACTTAGGGTATGGAAAATAAAAGACCGATACTGACCATGAAGGGAGAGTTTTAACAAGAAAAATATCATGAGTGGGTGGTTCTAAGGAAACATATTGAGTGCTGAAACCTAGTAAACTTACCTTCCTGGGTGGTCAGACATGAAAAAAGTGCAAAGCAGCCGGTCATTTTTGTTACCTGAGGTCATTTATGACTGGAAGGGTGAGTAGGTTCTTAACTCCATCTTAATCTCAGAAATTTAGACCACAGGAACACTTCCACTTAAATGGAAATGTACATAATTCAATCATTGACTAAGACTTTGCAAAATCTACCGAAATCATTTTCTGTTTAGGTTTGCAAAAACCTGAAGGTCAAATTGGATCTATTGTAATAGATCAACAAGATCATGCTGACACTCTCATTATGACATTTCCACAGCCCTAGTATCATGCTCTTAATGGCTGATGATATATGATACTAATAACATAAAGACTGATTCCATGCATGAGTACCCTGGGGAGGAATATACAGCCTCATTTTTAGCTGTTATAAAATAAAAAAGCAGGTTTAAAAGCTATTTTTGTCTTATAAAGCTATAAATTTCATATTATGATATTGCGTGACTATTTCATACCATGACCAGTCATCCACATATAGTCAATGATTTACTATATAAAAACAAAAAGGAAACATAATTATTCACTATTTTTAAAGCCTAGATTTATACTTCTAGTGCAATTACCTGCTGAATTATAGAGCAGCAATGTGATAATTCTTGCAATTGCCATATGCAGGCATTAAAGATTGCTTTTGAATATCACTTTACTATTATCACCTGCTTTGGTACACTTGTTATTAATAATGGCTTGGAAGCAAGAAAATGTTTACTTAGAAGTGATTAGTTTAGAAAGTTTCAGTGATCAAAATTAAGACAAACTATAATGAGCTGTATCTCAATAAATCAGTATTAAAATATTTTTTCAGAAGCTACACCCATAAAGTCTTACCATCATGACGGAGTAAACATGAACTAAACAAAGGTAACCACAATAGAAATGATGTGAACATGGGTGATCCTATAAAGCCTTAACGGTGGAAATAAAGTTGAAGAAAACTAGAAAATAATGAGAGAGGAAGAAACAGTCTTCCCCAAAGAAGAGCATATCAATTATTTAGCCAGTACCAAATGATCAGCCCTGAAGATGTAAATACAACATTATATAGATTTATCAGTATTTATGTATTTAGGAATATGTACATGTGTATGTATACATCTATTCATGTATTTATGTACCTATGTATGTATGCATGAATGTATGAATGTGTCTTAGTCAGTGTTGTGTTGCTGTGATGAGATACTGTGACCATAGAACTCGTATAAAGGAAAGCATAGAACTGGGACTTGCTTACAGCTTCAGAGACTTTTGTCCCTGGGAAGGACCATGTCTGTATGTAGGCAGACATGAGGATGGAGAATTCTACATCCAAATCTATAGGCAGTAAGAAGAGATAGCCACTTGACCTGGTTTGGGCTTTAGAAACCCCAAAACCCACTCCCAGTAACATACTTCCTTGAACAAATCCATATCTATTCCAACAAGGCCAGAACTCTTAATCCTTCTCAAGTAGTGCCACTCCATGGTGACTAAGCTTTCAAATATATGAGCCTATGGAGGTCATTTTTATATAAATAATCACTGAATATATGCAACAGATAATAAAAAAATTGAGGTCATTATTTGAAATAACAAGAAGGAGAAAATAGGAGGGTTTAAAAAGAGGAAAGAAAAGGTAGAAATGATATGTTTACATTGTAATTTCAAAATTAAAAAAAATAGAGTTATGAAGACGACTCTAAAATTTTTCTAAATCTGTTTCCATATAGTTTAAGATAAATTTATTGACTTAAGACATAATTATATAACTATAAATTAATGATATAACAATTGTAATATACTAATGAAATGTTTATAAAAAACATGTTTGTTAAACATATACTGTATAATATATTTTACTTCATAACTCTTATCTAAATGGTGACTATACCAAGATAGCAAATATCCCTCTATGACTTGATCCAGGATTATCATGGTAGTTTCCTAATGTTGACAAACAGGCATGATCTTACTTACTCTTAAAACTTTATAAAAAATAAAAATGTATCTACTTAGTTATGCAAATTTTACATTATTATATTATAACTTAGATCAACAAAGATGACATATATAACTTTATGAGTTTGATAAACATACAATCAATGATAATTCATTCCCTATCAAGATAACACGCCATTTCTAGTCAATGTTGTCCCTTTTTTCTTCCTCTATGTCAAAGGTAATCTAGTATATTGATCCATTATTTTTTTTATGGAAAGTAGCTTATATTCTAATACAATATATCCTGATAATAGTTTCTCCTCCCTTCCCTTCTCCCAATTCCTCCTAACTTTCCCTCCCTCTGGATTAATTCCCTTTCTGTCTCATATAAAAGAAAAAGAAAAAGAAAATATCCAATAAAAAAAGAGGAAAGAACAAACTTCTAAGAGATAACTACCAAACATGAATAAATAAAGAATAATAAGATTCAGTAAAAACCTTTTATACTGAAGTTAGACATGGCAAGCCAACAGGAGGAAAAGAGTCACAAGACAAGTAGAAGAATCAGAGACCCACTAGTTCTCATTGTCAGAAGTCCCATAAAATACTCAACTATAGAAACTCTGGACTGATTTCCAGAGTGGTTCTACAAGTTCGCAATCCCACAAGTAATAGAGGAGTGTCCTGCTTTCTCCACATCCTTGCCAACATCCGCCGTCACTGAGTTTGTGAGTTTTTAGCCATTTTGATTGGTGTAAGGTAGAACTCAGGGTCATTTTGATTTGCATTCCTGTGAAGACTAAGGACATTGAACATTTCTTTAAAATGATTCTTGGCCATTTGAGATTCCTTTGTTGAGAATTCACCGTTTAGCTCTATACCTCATCTTTGGATAGTTTTGTTTGTTTTTTTGAGGTTAGCTTCTTGAGTTCTTTATATATTTTGGATATTAGCCTTCTATTGTATGTGTGGCTGGTGAAGATTTTTTTTTCTTAATCTGTAGGTTGCCAATTTGTCCTATTATCTATGTTCTTAACCAGCCTTCTCTGTGACAACCAGAAGCTAGAAACAACCCAGATGTCCAAATTGAAAGAATGAATACAGAAAATGTGATTCATTTATACGATGGAATACTATTCAGTTATTAAGGTGCTGTGGAGTCCACAGGAGATGTGGGGAAGTGAGAGAAAAGACTGTAGCTGTGTTCTGTTAGAGTGCTAGGGAACAGACTGGGAAATTGGGTTTGGGGAAACACACAGGCACACACACACACACACACACACACACACACACACACACACACATACACACACACACACAGAAAGAAGGGGGGGCAGAGACAGGGAAAGTCTATGGCTGGTATAACTCTTACCAGCCATATTGTTTAGCAGAGAGTGCCTGCTGGAGGTGGAGCTGGGATACAGAGACAAGTCAAGAGGGGTTTTTATCCAATTTGTAACCTGATATAAATTCTCACACAAGTGGTATAATATTTTTAGTTTCATTATGTCAGAAGATTGTTTCATATCTATTATTTAATTTTCCACAAATATAATCATTTTTTGCCAAGATATAGTATATTAGGTACTATCATATATTGTGTCATTAAGGATAGAATATATGTACATTAATTATATATGTAATTATTTTAATATTAATTGATAATTATAACAAAACATTATTAGGACAATTATTTACATACATATATAATTCAAGTTTTGGCTATTTTCCTGGTGGCTGAGGCAACAGAAGCTAGTCTGATTTGAGAAACAGACTTCAGGTGATAGCTTCCAGAAGCAAGACCTAAGCCTAGTTACATAGCAATTGAAAATGGAAGAAATCGTTGTTGAAGATAAAGTGGGGACCGGATCAGGGCAGAAGGAACAACCTGGTGTCCAATGAAGAAAAGAACCACTAGTAAGTAGATTAAGCTTGCCTCTTCATCCAGAGATAAAGACCATAGAGTAAAAAGAAATAGTTCTAGAAGATTGGTGGGGACAGTCAATATTGTTTGCCATTTTTGTTAATAATTATATGATAGAGAACAACTTATGGCATGGATGATAATCATAATATGGACAATTTTGTGCACATTTCTAATCATCAATGGAAAAGAAACAGAGAACTCACTTAAAGACTGGGCAGAATGGACTACTCATATAATTAAATTTTACATTTGTGTTATATAAAATTATCCAAAATAAATTGCCATCATCTCGACTAGCACCCTTACATGTGGCCATTACAGCTACTCTTGTTTATGATAGGTAGATGTGGCTCAGAAGCTAAAGATTTGCTGCACAAGCACAGGGATTTAATATAAGTTTTGGTCCTTAGCACTACATAATACTAGTTGGGTATGGTGGCCTTGCCTGTAATTACAGTATTCAGGCATCAGAGTCAGAAGATTCATATACACATGTACACACACTCACAACACACATGCACATACATGCACACACACAGAGTGATAGAGAAATCCATACATATGAAAAGTATACAACAAACATTATATATGCTATATATAATTCAATATATCATAAACATTTTATATATTATATATAAACATATATATTATAATAAATATTATTAATTTAAATATTCAAAATTGATTTGTTTATGTGTGTTTCCTTACAAAAGGTAGACACTGAATAAGAAAAGATTAATTAAGAAAAGGAATCTTGCTTTAGCAACCATATAGGGGAAGAGAGGGAGGGATCTGGGAGGGGAAGGGTGTGGGGTAGAAGGAGAGGGGAACATGATCTGGTTTTGGGTGGGAATAACAGACTGATGCCCTGAGGACCAGCAGAAAGAAGGGAAACAGGCAACCTTGGGAGGCAGGAGGTTGCGAAGACCCTCCAGATTTTACCAGAGACCTGGGAGGTGAAAGACTCTCAGAAGTCAATGGGAGGGACCCTAAATGAAGTGTCCTACAGTTGGGAGAAGGCATCTCTCAGACGCTGGATCACCAACCAGGTAAAATACGCCAGCTGATATGAGGCCCCCAACACATATACAGCCGAGGACTGTTAGGTCCAGTCAGAGAAGATGTACCTAACCAACAAGTGACTGGAGGCCCAAGGGAGTTTAGAGGTCTGATGGGGTTGGGGGATGGCAATCTTTATGGAGACAGGGTAGGGAAGTAGTATGGGATGTGGAGCAGTTGGAGGGTGAACCGGGAGGGGAATAAAATCTGTAGTGACTGTAGTGTAATAAATAAATAAATAAATAAATAAATAAATAAATAAATAAATAAATGCATAAGTACATAAATAAATAAATAAATTTTAAAAATGGTAAATTCATGAAGAAAGATGAAACATTCAATTTAACCTTTAAAAATGTTTAGTAGAACTCCCTCTATCTCCTAATTTAATCATGTCTGCTACATTTCCTCAGTTTGTAATTCCACCATCAGCCCACTCAGAACATATTTGCCATAAATATCTTCTATAGCTTCTCAGTGTGTAATTTTGTTGACCAGGAATAATAACATTATACTTATAAAAATATTCGAAACTTACAATCAAATATTCACAATGTAAGTTATGCCAATAAAGCTATGTACAGTTTTTTATTCATATATTTTGTTTCTACATTTAAATTGTCCTACTTTCCATTTATTATTATGATAAAGCATTCTGAGCTGAGAGATTTATTTCCGACCACAGGTTACAGTCTATCATTGAGAGAAGGAAAGGCAGGAACTCAAGAGGGATCTTGGAGCAGAAACAACAGAGGCACAGAACTTGGTGGCTTGTCTGAAGGCTGACTCATGCATGGTTGGCTTTCCAATACAACCCATACCTAAATGCCCTGGGGACGGTGCCCCTAATGAGGGCATCTGTCTACATCAATTAAAAATCAAGCCAGTCTCCCATATACATTTCCAGAAGCCAATCTGATTCACACAATCCCTTAAATAAATTGCCTTCTTAGATGATAAAGATGTGTTGAGTTGGCAGTTAAAGCTTTGATTTCAAGCATATTGAAGTCTTTTTTACATATTTTATAACTATCATGCATAGATGATTTAACTTCATGTAATATTTCCTATTAATCTATATGGGTAAGCAACTGTGACTAAAGTACTTTTAACAAAAAGATAAAAAAAATAGGAAATATTATATCATTTTGGTCTTATCCAAATGAATTGAATATAAACAAATGTCACACTTATAAACTGTGCATCTATTTGATATCACTAATTGTCATAAACTTTTCCATTTTGGAAAATAGTCACAAATCTCTTGCTCAATTACTTTATTCCTATTCAGGCTGCTCTTGCCATAAAGTTAACTTGAGTCAAATCTTCTATCAGTTCTTCAGAATCTCCAGTGCTTGAAGCATCTTGTACTACAGAGATCATCACTTTTGTCATATTGAAAAATGCTTTTAAATATATAATCTTATATTATACATATATACTTAAGGAAATACAGATTATCTCTTCTGTACACCTCCTGGCAATGAGACAAATGCCTGTCTTCTGAGTTCATTATGGAACAACTATCAGAATTCTTACTGGCAGTCATGAAATCTTTACCTCCTTGCAGATGTAGTCATAAGAACATTATCTACAATGGTTATTCTACACTGTCACTATTGTTTTAATGTTTACTGAATGTCTGTGATCTGACAGAAACTTATAGGTAGATCACCATGTTTGCTGTTTGTAAACATCCACCTATTTTAGTTTATTTTTTGAAATTAGATCTCAAAATGTAGCCAAACACTGGCCTGGAACACTATTCTTTAATTCATGGCTGCTGAAGTCCAGAATATAGTCATATATGCCCAGCTTTTCTCTGATGGTTTTTAACTACTAAACACACTATCTAAGAAATATTCTTCTTCAATGGAATTAATTTCTGCAAGCTAAGGCTTTTTCTTTTTCTTTGTGTCATCTGTAGTTTAGTACTAATATTATCCTCAAAAGTAGTCTGTTTTAATTAATGCCTCTACTAGTAATAGACATATATTGGTATAGCTATGTGCTAATGAAGAGTAAAAACATATTAATTTTTATTATTTGGAATTTCCATAATATACCTCCAATCACACTTACTTTCTAGCACCTCCTGGTCCACATGTTCCCCCAGAATCATGAGACCTCCTCTTAGAAAAAAAAGAAGAAAAAAAATCAAGTTGATTTTGTGTTGTTCATATACTCACTAGAGTGTGTTCAAACTTTCAGTGGCCAGCCCCTAGTGACAGATTTATCAAGTCCTTGTTAAGATCTATTTTAAATTAACCATTAACTCAAAAGAGAAAGATAAAAAGTCAAAACATCTGACCTGATTTTAGTAGTGAAGATTAAATTTTACCAGCAGTGAAATGTGATTATTCTCAAATTTAAATTATTAATGCAAATTCTGTAATAATTTTTAAAATATTTATGAAAAATTAGAGAAAATCATGTTGGATTATGGGAGCCTTCTAAAGAATTGGTTTTCTTTATATTTCTCTTATTAGAGAACTCTTACCTCCCCATTTTCTGCAGAAGCAGAATTTTCCTTCCTTTTAAGTTACTTGACTCTCGAAGAACAAGATTCAAATGAAGGCATAAAGTTTCACATCCAACAATAAATTAGCTGACAATAGATCTGTCAGAAGCAACTAAGAAAAGAGGACCAAAATAATTTTCATCGTAGAAAGAGTCTTCACATCACTCCAGATCTCAATTCCTGTGTTGATGGCACTTTTATAATATGAATGAATGGTTTTCAAATTGTTTCTTTATATGCAATATAAATGGCTCTTATGACAAAAGGTATTTCAAACTTTTGCTATAAGCAACTTAACACCTATACACAAATGAATCTTTCTTCACAAGAGTCAAGGGTGTTTATTCTCCAACTTTAGCCGAGAGCTAAATGTGGGTATATTTGATGCCCTAACCAACAAAAGCTGTATCAAGCCAGTGTGCTTCTATAACAATACTCAAGAACATTTTCGTAAGTGGAACATTTATACTAACAGCTTCCAGCTTTTCTATTGGCACTTCTATGCATTTCTATGTCTTATTCATCAAAAGCTAGTTCTTCTCAAGAGATGTTATTAGCTTGGTCACTTTAGAGAGGTCGTTTGATTTTAGAAGTTTACTTGAGTGTAGGACAAGGTAATGTTTCCTTCACTTTTTGATGCATTAAAGGTCAATACTTTCAGTCTTTCATGTATGTGAGATCTTAGCTCCAGCGTATTTATACATCCTTGTTTAGATTATGAAGTAATTAGCATTGTTCTTATGCCATCTTCTTTCTGGATAGATACATGGAGTTCAACATTGTACTGCAGTCCTCATTGGCTCCGGAGGGATGAATGCTATAAGACTTCATAATCTTGACTACAGGGCATGTTACTAAGTGTGATCTGGCAATCACTGAATAATTTGACATATTTTAAAGTGTAAGCTAATTTCACAGATGAAACTAAGCCAACTCCTCATATTCATATTTTAAAAAATACTTCATATATAACCTGTCACACTGAAAAGTCTGCATTTTTACATCAAAATCCTATCTTAAAAAATCACTACTTATTTCTTCTCTACATGTCTGTATGATAGAAGAAATACTGTTTATAGTTATTTAAACTATATGATCCATGGTAAGAATCACATTGTCTATTGGTATATCCTTCTACCTGTCTATTTTGTCTGTTTACTAAACTGACTTTTGTTGTCGATGAAAATATGCCTGCCTGAACTCAGTGATAGAAAATTTAAAGCCATTTTGTTCTTACCATAGAGAAGCTAATCTAATCTATAAAATAAAATGATTTTAAATGTACAAAAAATATCATTTTAAATAATCAGATTCCAACTCACAAACTGTTGATTAACTGCCTGGAATACTGAGAAAATAATTCAGAAAGGACATGTTATTTGATCTAGTTCTTTATGTCTGAAGAAGAGTTTTCTCAAGCATTTTAGAAATATAAACCAGACAAGAGTTGGGATAGAATGTGCTCAAATCATGAAAAGCACTCTAGTCTACAGTAGTTGAAATCTATAGTGCATAAGAAAATAGACCAGCATCTAGATGTATACGTGGACACAATTTTCTAAAGGCCTAGTGTAATCAGCTGCTCCTAATGGTAATAAAAAACAATCTTCATTTAATGAGCTCCCAAAAGAGAAACAAATTATGTGTACTAGTTCCAATATTCAAAAATCTTGTAAAATAATTATAAACATTTCTAATGTCCAGGAGGGGAAAATGGGCCTTAGAAAATACAAACTCGATGGCCAAGATCGTGTACTTAGTAAGGGTATTGTGATGCAGGTGTGACTGCAGAAGCATGTCCTTGACTATTCTAATTCCCCCAGGACAGGTATACAATAGGAAATTGCAGTATATGAATAGGTGGAAATACTATATCATAAAAATGATGGCAATAAAATATGAAAGGAAATAAATATGCAGAGTGCTGTAATAATTCAATGAGGAAATGATTTAGATGGCAAGATTAAGAATGTGAGTGAGAGAGAACAGAAATCATTTATGAGGATTGTCTTAGTCAGAGTTTTTATTCCTGCACAAACATGACCACGAAGCAAGTTGGGGTGGAAAGGGTTTATTTGGCTTACTTCCACATTGCTGTTTATCACAAGGAAGTCAGGACTGGAACTCAAGCAGGTCAGGAAGCAGGAGCAGCTGACGAAAAAGGCCATGGAGGAATGTTCCTTACTGGCTTGCTTCCTCTGGCTTGCTTAGCCTGCTCTCTTATAGAACCCAAGACTTCCAGCCCAGAGATGGCACCACCCACAAGGGGCCCTACCCCCTTGGTCACTAATTGAGAAAATGCCCCACAGCTGGATCTCATTGGAGGCACTTCCCCAACTGAAACTCCCTTCTCTGTGATAACTGCAGCCTGTGTCAAGTTGACACACAAAACTAGCCAGTACAAGGATTTAACAGAACTTGATGGTTCTCTAGATGCTAAAGATGAAACAAAGTCTGGAATGGTCTCCAAGTTTGCTAGCTCAGACAGATTCCAGGTAGGTTGCTACGAACAGCTTCGAAGAACCCTTTGCCATTGACCTGTAAATACCTGAGGTGAAAATTATGATGCCTGTGACTCTGCTATTTAGTCAGAATGTAGCAAATATGTGTGAAAACATTAATATAATAATTATTTAAGGCTGTAGTTTCTGATATTACAATGAGACACAATCTCACAGCAAACTCCCTTCTCTAGATCTAGCTCTTGCTGTCTTCCTTCCCCCCCCCCACAACCCCCCTTCCCCCTGTTCTGAATGGTTTCTGAGCCTCGGGGGCAGCAGTGGTTTTAGTTGTACCCATTGGGACTCAACTCCCTAACTCTTCAAACAAGGACAATGCTAAAGAACATGCCAAACTCGATGGAGAAAAGCCTACGTGACCTCAACCTACACAAAGAACTATAGGCAACTGAGGAAAGTTTGAAAAGGAAATAGGTGGTCTTCCCCAGGGAATATCACATGGTCATCTCTGAAAACATACACACAAGTGACTTTATACACACTAATCAGGCTATATTTATGGATATGCATATATATTCAATAATGGTGAAAAAGAGACTATGAATTTGAAAAGATATTGCAGAGGGGTATATGGGATGGTCTGGAGAGGGGAAAGAAGAGGGAGAAATATAATAAATAGAATAATAGTAATTTTTTAAAGAAAAAGTAAACAGAAGAACAAATGCTTAAAGGCAAAATTGGGATGGTTCAATAGGTACAGGCACTCAGCTGATGCCAAAGTTCAATTCCAGGAATTCACGTGATTGGAAGGAGAACACAAAACTCTAAAAGTTGCTCGCAGGCATGCACGCATAAATACATGAATATGTATATAAACAAATAAATTATACATAAATATACAAAGTATGTAAACCACCAAATGCACACAAATACATAAGCATATAAGCAAATACATGTAAATATACAACATTTAACATTAAGCTCATGTGCTTAATCATAAGCGGAAGCTGGGAGTAACAGGATCTCAGCTGATGTCAGAGTTAATACGTGTGTACTTGCATCCTCCTACTCCTTTGGAAGGCTCTTGGGTTTATGATATCTAGGGCTTTAGAGTTTCCCAATGGGAAATGACTTCACTGCCTGAAGCTTGGTAGCACGCCCTTTGTTCCCACCTTCTTCCAATCCTTCTTCTCAGCCACTTTTTCAATGCCTCCTAGGATCACCTCACAAAGAATTCTTGTGTCTCGATTCTTCCTTAAACTTCATTTTCTTCTAGGAAATCATGGTTAGATACAGAAACTACTGAAATAGAAGGAGACTATAGGATCAAAACCAAAGGCTCAATATGGGAACAGAAAGCATGCCCTTGTCTGGCACCTTGTGCTCACCTATCTCTGGGACTGTATTCTGAATCCTCTGAGACAGAAAGGGAAGTAGAGTGAAGGGACCACAATCCTGTGCAATATTTTGATATTTTATTGTCTGTAATACAGATGTCTGCCAATTATATGAGAGTAGCAGATCAGATAGGACTAGCTGAAAACCACTAACACAGACCTCTAGATAGAGTGAATGGTGGGTGTGGTGGTAAAGAGAGGCTAATGGATCTGTATAAGGATCCCTAAGTAATTCATACAGTGTTTTGTCTTACTTTCAGTGAGGTTTCCTATTTTTATACCCCCCACTCCTTTTTTGTATGTTTGTATATTTGTTTCTTACCTTGACTATGATATTCATTCCCCCCCTAGAAATTCTTACAGTTTACCAAAAAACTTTTATAAATTTATTGAATGGTTAAACTTAATTTCAAAATTTTTATTTTAATTCATCAAAACAAGGTTAAACATTTCTATTAAATATTAACCTTTAGGTTTTTACTAACTTTGTTTCTACCTCTATTATAATTTGTTATAAAATTTATAGTATATATTGAAGTATTTAAATAAATTACTATAAAATCTAATATAAAGCTTCTAATAAATATATTCCTTGTATCAAGTGAGGATTATATGCAAAGCTTTTAGATCTTGCTACAGAATTTTACTTCCTTATTTCCATGATTTTGTTATTCTGCTGATGGTAGAATTTTTATTTGTAAACATTAATTTGTGTGCTTTGTGTTGTGAATGTTTGTTCAATCTTATACTCCTTTTCAATTATCTCATAAAACTATGTACTAATATTTTGTCAGTTACTAATCTCTTCTTTTAATCTTAACACTAAAGTTTTCATATTGTTTAGTTATATTTACTGCTAAGTTTTTATTCCTACTCTTTTGTTTGCTTTTAAGTTACATTATTACTATCATGCACATAAAACTACAAAGGTTGTAATACATATAATTTTTTGTTGTTTTTCGAGACAGAGTTTCTCTGTAGGTTGTACTATTAATAAGTACCACATAATATTTCAATAAATATATGATTTGATTATCTTTAGGTGAAGTTAAACATGCCTATCTCCTCAAATAATGTATATCTTCATTGCATCAAGAGGGCTGGTGAGTTCATACTGTATAATGTTCACTCAATGGTAAGGTCACCACATGATAATCTCAGATCATACATAGTATCATTGTAAAACAGCTCATAATTAAAAATTTCTGCTTTCCATTTTATAACATGTTAGACATGAGAATCATACCTTTTTCATCATTCAGGATAGAAATTCAAATTTCAGTTTTAAAGAGACATATTTGATGGGGTAATCATTCTACCAGAAAACATAACCAGAAAATAATTTTCATAGCATATTTAGAATTGCTTATGGAAAGGATCATGAAAAGTTACAGTGTTTAAGCTCTAGGTTCAAAAACTTACTGATTGCATCTTTCTCATTGATCTATAGTTTAAAATTACCTCAGTCTTTCTCAGCTCCATTGGGGTATCAAGCATGGAGAAGAAGGCAGCTTCCATTTGCTCCTGTTATTTGCCAAGAGATTAAGTTTAAAATGATATTTATTTATCTCAATGGGAAATTTGCAAATAGAATTATGGTTTTTGTTTGACATTAAGGATTACTTTTTATATATAACAGACTAAAGCAAATAATAGAAAAAATATTTCTAGGATTTCTGATGTTTGGAAAAAAAATCAACAGTCCAATGAAAGAATGCTGTATTTCAAATATATTTATACATATATGTATACATATATATACATATATATATATATATATATATATGCATGCTAAGATTTGACATTTGGTTAAGTCAATAAGGAAGAACAAGTTACTGAATACAAAATCTCAACTCATATGTGTGTTCAATGTGTGCCTTGGCATGAAAAGTTAGATAAAAAAGCTTTTACAAGATTATTTCATGCCATAATAATATAATTACATATATTTACACTAATTATGCACTTATATGCAATTATGCTAATTATGTAAATACATGACATTTGATAAACTATTACTTTGAAACTCACTCAATAAAAGCAAACTGAACTGGATGGTAGAACCATGTGCCAAATATAAAAGAGGAAAGGGTCTTGAATAAATTATCTCTGAACTCTATTTTTGCTCTGAAATTCTCTAGTTAAACAACACAGCAGACACCAATCAATATATTTGACATTATGATACTCATTTTGTTATGCTGGACTATTTCTTTAAATTTTTTTCTCATGGAATCTGGACGAAGATTTTATGAAATTAATAATTATAAAGGCATATTCTCAACATTCTTAAATATAAATATGAGTAAAGATGAAATCAATAATCTGTTGAAACTGATAACATGAGTATAAAATGTCACACCTGAAAAAGAACAGACTTCCCCTTTTCTATCAATGTCTTCCCTCTAATAAAGATTCTTGTCTGCTCTTTTCCCTAATATAAGAATTGGGAATAACAGGATATAAGGAATTCTGGTTGGAACCTGGCTGTTTCACTCAAGTTTTAAATAACATGTTTACACATCATCTCGGATTCAGAATAATAGTTATCTGTTTTCACATATCTGGAAATTAAGTGATGTGGACCTAAGGTGGTGACTTGGCTCCTCAGGTGTTTGGCTCAGGATACCTAGTTTGCTCTGCTTCCTAAAGAGCTTGCCCTGAGGATCCTGAGGATGAAGAAACCCTATCCGGAGGAGGGAAGTTTATATCTAATATGTAACCCAACCTTACTCTTCTCCATTTCATTTTACTTAACAAAGCATTCATTGACAAGCCTTTGATACATGGAAAACACTGGGTTTATCTACCAAGTCATTCCAGAATAAAAGAATAATAGAAATCACCATTTATCACAGGTCAAATTTTCTCAGATTGTGAACCAAAGTGGGAAGTCAGATTGTCTAAACCAAATTCCTAAGTTTTTTTTCCTACCCAGATCACCTGAATTGTTTAATACTTTACCTGTGATTGAGTTCAACTCTGGTTCAGGGTTCTTCCCTTGTTTATATAAGCTCTGTGATGTGTGCCAGGGAAGGACTGGTTCTCACGGTTGGCCCAAGGATTGCTGTTGTTGTTGTGTTCTTGTTTTGTTACTTAATACAAAATTTCAAGTTGAAATATTTTCTGGAAGCCAGTAAAAGGAATGATTTACCAATTGGAAATTGAAAACTCCTGGGAGGAGAGGAAATCAGTTTATTCAATGATGTTGCCAGTGGTACACAGTCTGTGCCCCATTAAACGGACCAACTACATCCATGCCTATACTGGGACACTTAGTAGACTCAGGGTGTTAAAAATACAGTATATGAAGTTGTTAGAAAAATGTGTCAGGAGACCAAAAGGGGTGATAGATGGCGTGGAGTAGAAGTATACATTTGATCTAAACATATCGTAGAAATGAATAAAACTCTCAACAAATAAATAAAAATAATCTCAAAAGAGAGTATGTTGGTTTGTAGTAAAGGCAAAACCTTTTATGCTTTCTGGTAGACAAGTGTGGAGAGTGGTGTGTGAGATGACAAATCTGATCATTTGCTTTTTCAATACCTGGTTGTAGAAATTTGCATATGTTGACCTCCTTTTGATTTTAACAATTTAGCTTCTATCACTGAGTTAAAAATGGTGGATTAGATTGTTTTCTCCCTGAGAAAGGCTGTGGAGTTACAGGTATTTTATGTTTTTCCTTGTATCTTTAGGAAAAGGTACAAAACCCAACTTACATCTGAACATAAGCAAGTGTTAAAAATAGCAGCATTGATGTGCATTCAATCAGTTTGTTTAAGAACTATTCTAATATCTGTTCATCAGACATTTGGAACAAGCAGTTTGATAATCAAAATGCTAATCTGCACAGGCCATTTGAAATCTATTCTGCTTGTCATAAACATCTTGAGGACTAATATGTACTCCTTATATTGTGGTTACTTGGATAGAAAGAAGAGAGTCTCTAAATTCTCTTATAAAACCCACAGCTCATCTCCTCCTTGTTTGTATTCCTTTCTCATAAATCCTACCAAACAGATGTGTGCATTGGTTGTCAGCCGTGTTTGTCACTGCGCAGGCTGACTCTTGCCAGCTTGTCAGCATGTTGTTGTGCGTGATTCATTGTGGGCTGTCAGTCCTGTAGTTTCTTTACAAAGAAGCAAATCTGACTTCCGGGCCTGAATAAAGAAGTCATCAGGGCGGTAATCAGTGATGTACAGAACTTAGCCAGACCAACTGTGCTCCACGCTTTCCTGACTACCCTTTAGTGAGTCAGTACTTTATGCTTGAATAATATTTTTAAAAGAAGACAGAAAAAAAAAACCTCCCAAGTATTAGGGTTAGATTTAAAAGAAAAAGGCAAAATAAATGCCCTGTTATTCAAGGTGTGCTTTTAATAAAAAAAAAAAAAAAAAAGACTATGCCTCTTTAACGTCTTTTCTTGTAGTAGAATTGAATCTCCTGGGGCTCTCAGAGAACAGAATGACTGCCCAATTATTGTAAACCTGCTCCTAGAGCATGATGCATCCTGCTAGAATAAATTGAGAATTCTAACTTTCTGACACTTTGTAAGTCTACTTCAAGATGAACTCATCAACATAATCCAGCCATTTAATAAGTATGATTTATATAGAAGGAAAGTCATGTTGCTTCCAGAGTCACTAGGAAAGGGGAAAGATCGAAAGATATGTAGAGGATAGAAAGCATACTGAAATATTCTGAAGTCAGCCATGATGGCAGAAAGTGCTTCAAGATAGGGAGTATTTGGTTAGAAAACTCTGTTATTTTTTTCTTCTCCTTTTTTTTCTTGAATTTCTCATACTATCTAAAATTTTACATTATTTCTTTAAAAATAAATACAATATAACCAAGATGATTCTCTTCTTGTAATTTCAGCCCAGTCATCAGAGGTCAATCATAGGAAGCTTGCCTTTGGTTTTTGTTTATTTGTTTGTTTTGTTTTGTTTGCATTTTGGTGGTGGTGTCTTCCTTTGTATAATTCCTTCCTACTCTAGAGAAAATATTTACTATAAACTACGAGAATACAGCTTATTCATGATAGAGAATGAGTACAGTGACATCCATTCTGTGTACATTCCGATTATGTAATTAAACGCCACTTTTGTTCTTAAGTCTATGACTGAATTCATACCACAGTTTAAAAAGTACCTGTTGTGAAAAAGGCAATCTCAAATTATAATACAAGAAAAACTGGATTCTCTATGTCCTTTTCTAATACCACATTTTCATGTAATTTTGTTGAAAATCAAATAACTATAGGTGGAAGAGAGAGAGACTATTTTCCATAGAAACTTTGTACAATTTCTACTTAGGTTCAATTTGTTAGTTTTCTTTGTTATACTGATAAAAGAGGATAGGTTGATAGGTTCTTATACTAGAAGCCTTGGTAGGTAGTGTCTTCCAGATATGGCAGAACTGTGCCTATGAACTCAGAAAGACCAAGACAGAGCACACAGAACCTGCCAAAGTTCAAGCCACACAGGATCCCTGCACTTGCAAAGGGAAGTGGAAACTCTTATTCTTAACCAAGAAGATGGTAAAAGGAAAATCTGTTTTCTTCAGTGAACTGTTACTAGGTACTACAACACACTCCAAGGCAGGCCCCGTGTCCAGGGGTAGTTGAACGTAAAAGAAAGCCCATGATTTTTTTTTCCAATGTGGAGTTTTTCTTCTTTTTTTGGTTTATTTGAGCTTTTCTTTTTCTTATTGTCTTTTCATTTGCTTTCTCATTTTTGTACGTGTGTGTGTGTGTGTGTGTGTGTGTGTGTGTGTGTGTATTAGAGAGTGAGAAAGAGACAGAGAACATAAAGTTGGGTGTGGTGGAGAGGATCTTGGAAACCTTAAGGAAATGGAAAACAAGATCAAAATATACTATATGAAAACAACTCTTTAAATTAACAACAGCAAAAAGTAGTTTTGTTTCCTTTCTGAGATCTCTATTCCAATCTGTTGGTTAGTGTATCTATTTTTATGTGAATAGCCTTCTGTTTTCACCATAATTGCATTGTAGTACAGCTTGAACCAGGAACTGTTGATGTCTCAGGCTCCATTCCTTTTTTTTATTACTACCTTATCTATTCAGAACTCTTTGGGGGATACATATGTAAATTCATAATTCTCCAGGGAAACATTTTCAATATAAAAATGACTGAAATTTTAATAAGTGATGTAGTAAATTTATAGATTGCTTTGGGCAGTATATATATATGTGAGGGTATCTAATAAACAGGGTAGGAATAAAAAAGTGGAATGG